>JAUTBZ010187758.1:0-22448 GCA_032361785.1 Lepetodrilus galriftensis | reverse complement strand
TAAAACGGTTAGACTTGGAGGTGGTGGAGTACCCGTCACAAAACCCGCATCAATGTCCGTTCTATTTTGACCAGAAGTAATCGTAAAACAATCTGTAAATCCAGTCCAACCTTGATTCACATCATTATCAACATCCGTATTGCTGCCTGCATGTGTAGGCGAAACAGTCAAGTCTGGCGCCACAAATTTAATCTTATAAGAACCAGGCGTTAAGTCCATAAAAGCATAAGCTCCACTTCCATCAGTTGTCGTTTGATCCATCCAATTACCTTGGCAATCGGTCAACATCACAAACACATTTGGTAAGCCTGTTTCTCCAGCGTCTTGAATACCATTACCATTGGCATCTCCCCAGACAAAATCTCCTACAGAACCATTACCTGTGCCACCATTAGAACAAGTAGCTGGTGGATTTACTTGTACATGAAAAGTACATAGGGAATTATCATTATCTACAATATCAAAAGATACTTGTCCTGCTGAAATTGGATAGGAACCAAAATTCTGAGTTTGATGACTTCCAGCCATTTGTGTTGTGACACCTCCACCTGCCCAGCCCCATTCAGCACCACTTGTTACAGTGAGTTGGAAGGTGAAAAGATCGTCATTCGGATTAAAAGGCGTATTATTATTGGTACAGTTTATATTTGTAATATTAGCTGTTATTGCGACATCACAACCACTAGTATTTTCAGCTATAAATCCAGCATCAATATCAGTCCGATTGTCACCAGCTATAGAGAAACAATCTGTAAATCCAGTCCATCCTTGGTTGACATCATTATCAATAGCGGTGTTATTGCCTGCATGCGTAGGGGAAACAACTTTGCCTGGCGCCACAAATTTTATTTTATAAGAGCCAGCCGTTAGATTACTAAATGAATAATGTCCAGTGGCATCGGAAGTAGTCTGTGCTTTCCAGTTCCCTTGACAATCTGTCAACATGATAAATATATCTGCCAATCCATTTTCGCCTGCATCTTGAATACCATTACCATTGCCATCAGCCCAGACTAGATTTCCTACAGACCCCAAACCAGTATTGGTAGAACCTGTTACATTAATGGAAAAACTACAATCTGTAGCGTTAGAGCAATCATCTGATGCCGTATATTCAATAGTGTGGGTGCCGACACTGAAAGAACTTCCATTACTTTGCCCATCAGTCTGATTCACCGTAACGGATCCACCTGTATTAGAAGTAGGACATAAGACCTCCATGACAAATTCATGCTGCTCAATTCCGTTCCGATCATACCATTGTCCAGAACTCTTTTTTAGAACGGCAAAATCACCTTGTCCTCCATTTGGACTTTGATTATTCGGTTCCCCTGAAGACCAATTTTCATAAGTCTCTCCAGGATTATAAACCCAATCCCAATAGCCTTCTGAATATTGATCGGTGTAGCCTATCCAAGCATAATCGGCTCCGACAGCATTTTGGATAAAATCATTTTTTGCAGAACTATTAATTACAATTAAATGTCCTCCAGCATAATTGGCAGCAGTTTTTGCTTCTGACCAAGTAAAGTCATTTGTATTTGAACAAAAAATCTGGCTATTACCAATTTGTCCCATATAGACAAAACCAGGTTTATTTGTGTTGACTTGGCTACAATCCGCACCCCCTACAGAGCAGGTTGTGGAGGCTGTTGGAGTTGTCCAACTCACTGTAGCTTGTGTTTGTCCATTAGCTAAACTGATGTTCTGGTCAGCTGGACAAGTTAAATTAATTTGTGCTTTTACACTTGCGAGATGGAACATCCCCAGGAGTAATAATAGCACCAGACGGTACATTCTTTTCATGTGATTCAATTTTTTTTTTTGGTTCTTCGTAGTGTTTTGATTTTTTGACTATAATATGTTATATGAAATGATAATACATATTATCTTTACTGACAGGGGGATATCAGCAAAATAGACTATAAGTCAAAAAACGCTTCATTTAATGAAGGCCATTTTAAGGTTAATAAAATAATAACGGTTTGGAAACGAATCTCTGGGATGAGATTCAAAGGTAAAAAAAAATATAATAGTAGAGACAAATGTCATGTATAATATATAAAATAGATGACGCAAGTCATTCTTTTTGTCGAGATGAAACTACAATGATTTAAATCAAAAAATCATTTGGCCGATTCACATTCAATAATTTATGGGGGTCGTTTGCAGGAACCATTTTTATATTAGCTTGCGCCAAAATTTTCTTGACGGAGAATTCTTTTTTTGCGAAAGCTTCTAGTAAAAGCGTATATATAGAAGGCTCCCAGACCGTCATCAAAGGTTCTGGGGCATCCATTTCCTTATTCCAAAAAGCAGTGGCATTTTTGGTCGTATCCCTTTCCGTTATTAATTGTATAATTCCTTTGCTGTCCATATTGGGTAAATCAATGGCCATAACTAACCAAGCTTTTTCAGGGTGCTTGTCAAAGGCTGTGAGAATCCCTCCTATCGGACCTACATCCTTATAGGCATCTTTAATAAAAGGAAAGTCGGTTGAATAATTTTCTTGCTGCTCTCCCCTACCCGATATAAAGGTTTTGCCTACTAGCTCGTCTAATAGATTGGCAACGTGTTGAAATTGGGGTTTGTTATGATATTTTATTTGGGCTTTGTCATGACCCATACGGACACTTTTTCCACCAAGTAAGACTAGCCCAAATAACTCAGGAATTATACTTTTCATGGTAAAGGCTTTATACTCGCTTAACTATTTTCATCAAACTCACCTTGACCAGCAGAGTTTAGCAAACCAACATGGGCACCAACCAATGAGGACGTAAATAGTACAATATTTTTTATTTCCGTAAGGATAGTAAAGTACAACATACTATTACGAGTACCCACTTCATGCGCTTTAATCCGTTTGATTTGGCGCTTTCTTGCTTTCTTGATTTGCTTTAAAAGTGCTTTCTTATTTTCGGTTAATTCATCAGAGCTTATTTCTCCATCGACTGCACTATTCGCAAGATTAATATATTCCCCTAAGGCATTAGACAAATCTGTTAAGTCTACATTTTGTACTTCTATTAGCGGCTTGTGGCTATTCTCTAGATGTGTAAGAGAAGGCTCTAAAAGGTATCGGACACTCTTCGAAAGCTCTCTTAAAAAATCCATTACTTGAACATAGTGGAATCCAGATTCTAAGGAGTCATCGGTTAGTTTATCAATGACTTTGGCAACATTGTGTTTTTTGCCTTTAGCTATTTCGTTAAGCTCCATAAAGTCACTATAAATAGCACGGAGTCCTTTTCTATTTTCGACAGTCAAATCATTAATACCTTGCTGGAGCATGACTTTATATTCTCGTAAGAATGACCCAACAGTATTTGTACTTTTCTCTATTAGTTTATCACTTGAAATCTTACCAATTTCTTGAGCTTCCTTAAATAGTTTACTCTTTTTCTTAGCTCGTTTCTTATGTAAAAAGTGAGTTTGGTACAAGAAGAAAGCAGCAGCTATCATGATACCAAATACTGCAAATTTGCCGCCGAAATAAGTAATACTAACAATAACAAAAGCCATGGAAAAGGCAAAGAAAGCCGTAAAAAACCAGCCACCAATAACCGTCATCACACCCGATACCCGATAGACCGCACTTTCCCGTCCCCAAGCTTTATCCGAAAGGGAAGTACCCATAGCAACCATGAAAGTCACATAAGTAGTCGATAGGGGCAAGTGTCTAGCAGTTCCAAGTGAAATTAAAATGGCCGCCATCAATATATTCACAGAGGCTCTAAGTAAATCAAAATGAAGTTCTTCTTCTCCTGCTTTATATTTTTTTGGTGAAAACCGATTACTTACACTCGTATTAAAACTTTTAGGGAGTATCGCAGAAAAACGTTTATGAGCATCAACAACAGACTGTACAATCACTCTAGCAAAGATATTTGAACCAAAGCGCTCATATCCTTCTTCCTGTCTGCCAAGATTTAATTCAGTTTCGGTCACCGACCTAGCTTTTTTAGAGAACTTTAGGGCCAATACCATTATTAGACCAGACGCAATGAGCATCCAAGATTCTGTTGGTACTTTTGCCGCTAACGCACCCATAGAGAAGGCTTCTGGCCCTACTCCTGATGCAACATAGAATTTGAATGAATTATAGGCGGCCATTGGCACACCAATGAAGTTAACCAAGTCATTACTAGCGAAAGCAGTCGCCAAAGAGAATGTACCAACCAATACGATGACTTTTAAGATGTTTACTTTTAGCATTTGAAGAAGCAAAAACAAAATAAAGAAAACAACAAAACTAATTCCAACAATAGTCACCCATTCCGTCAAAATATAGTGCTTCATCTCTTTGTCCATAAAATAGGCTCCTTTGATTCCCTTTATCAAGATGAAATAGATGATACCTGAAAAAGAAATGGCACCCCATATTGCGCCATATCGCTTCAAGGTCTTCTCGTAATTGAAAGTAAAAACAAGCCGGACAAAGTACTGCACGATGGCCCCGGCCGCCAGAGATACGACTACAGAAAGTAGTATTCCAGAGATAATCTCCATCGCCTTTTTGGTGTTGATGTAATCACCTATTGTCATACCAGAATCTTCATAGGACACTTTTATCCAAGCCATCGCAACGGCAGCGCCAAGTAGTTCAAAGACAATAGAAACGGTTGTAGAAGTAGGCATTCCAAAGGTATTGAACAAGTCCAAGAGGATAATATCCGCCAACATGACCGCCATAAATATCAACATAATTTCGTCAAAATAGAAGTGTTGTGGATGAAATATACCTTTCCTCGCAACTTCCATCATACCACTTGAAAATACCGCCCCAAATAAAATACCCAAGGCTGCAAAAATCATTATTGTATTGAAGCTTCCGGCCTTTGAACCAAGAGCCGAATTCAAAAAATTCACCGCATCATTACTCACGCCCACTATCAAATCTGAAAATGCTAGGATAAATAATATCCCGACCAAAATCATGTAATATGTCTCCATTTTTGTTCCTTATTTCGTTTCAGTCTGCAAAGTACGACCGATGCTCCTACAATCCAAATTTACTATTGCTGTTTTCTAAACTTTTAAGATTTTTCCGTTACCTAAAAATCAACCTGTAGCCGGACCAAAGAAGCATTCAACTTCGCAGTGTTTCCCTTTTCATGAAAATTAGCCGTATTAAAATTATACATAAGCCGTGTGTGGTTATTCATATACCAGTTCAATCCAATACCTAAGCTTCCGACTTTACCTTCATGATCAATGACATTAGGCAACCTTAAAGCCGAACGATCTAGGTCTGTAAAATCCATTACAGAATAACGCATAACAACCTCTAATGCACCATATTGACCCTGCCTAACATCAAGATTATTATAGAGATTTACACGTCCAACAGATCCGTTTTTATATCCTCTATGTCCACCAAAAAAATAGGAAATCAAGCCATAATACCCATTGACTTTAAGGTCTTTATCTTTAGTTGTATAACTGGCTATTTCATATTCAGCTTGCGCAGAAAAAGGACCAATAATTGTCAAAAATTCTAACCCAAAATCTCTTTGAACTTCTAAATCCGTAAAAACTACAGCAATCTTATTCCCCAAATGGTTGTCAGGTCTAAATTTCATTGTGTAATTAGCTGGTTTTTGTGAACGTTTATGATTTTCAAATTTAGCGCCAATATGAATCAATTGGCGTTTCTCTTTATTTACATATATCGGACTAGTTAAACGCATCGTCCAATGACCGCCTCTAGCCAAATCTATATCCTTGAATCCTTCTTTGTCTTTTGCATTATGCGCATAGGACACTTGCAACCCTAGCTTTCCGCCAAATAGTTTCATGTTGTCATACATCAAACCACTATTCCACGAATAATCTTTTGTATTCGTCAACATAGCCCGTTCCAACATGGGGATATATTTGCTACTGGTAGCAGCAGAAAGCCCTGTCTTTTCAGAGAAACTACCTATTTTGAAATTACCCCCAATAAATGGTAATTCAACAAACTTAATATGCACATCTCGATAACCAATTTTACTCCCAGCAAACTCTAATTGTGCTTTGTATTTGATGTTTTTATAGATAGTCCCTGAAGCAGACAAATAAAGTCTACGAAATTCAGTAGCACTGATGTGTGTATCAAGAGAGTCTACAATCCCCTCTCTATTCATAAATTCATAGTCATACATGATTCTACCATGAACGGCCACTGTTGGTTTAACTTTTACAAATTGCTCCTGAGCAGAAAGCGAAGTGCTAAGTAGTATAAATACTAGCAAGTAAATTTTGTCCATCTATTAAAAGTTCGTTTAATTAGAAAGGGCAAAGTTAATAAACGTAAAGATTTATTTGGAAATAAATGTTCTAAAAATGTTCCATGACTTACTTATTCACACCAGAGACTCAGAGGCATTATCTTTAAAGCTGGCTTAAGTTACTTACCACTGCATTGGGCTAGAATATATCGCAATTATTATATTATCTTTGCAGAAAAAAATGACGGTAAAAGAATTCTTAAATAATCTGCCTACGCGTGTTGAACCAGAAGCCCTTGCGGGGAAAAATTCTAGTTTTCACTTTTTAATCTCTGGGGATGAACCTGGCGAATACACAGTCACTATTGGTGAGTCTAAAATTGAAGTGGTTGAAGGATTGCAAGGGGAAGCTAAATGCACCATCAAAGCTAAATCCAAAAACTTCTTAAAGGTAATCAACGGAGAAACAAAAGCGATGATGGCCGTCATGATGGGTAAAGTGAAAATTTCTAACCTTTCGGAAATGATGGAATATGCTAAGTATTTAGGCTTTTAATTTGGTCTATCCGTTTTAATAATTGAATCGAGGATGGTGCTGGTTGTTTTATATGCTTTGTGAAAACAAGGAACGAAAGGCAACCATACTAAGGTTTCTTTTGCTGTTTATTTCCGATGATATGGCTCCGTAGGTGTCTAATCTTTGTAGATTATTTATTTAGTATTTTTAATAGCTCCGTAGGTGCGACACATTTACCTATTTTTTTTTGTTTCGCACCTACGGAGCTAGAGTTAAAAGTTGAGTTTTTTTTTACAAAGGTTCGGCACCTACGGAGCCTAAGTATTTGTTTAGTCAAAAAAGCTTTGAGGTTTTGAAAGAAATCGACTCAAAACGGATTTGAAATTCGTATTCCTTTAGTCAAAAAAAATGGCGCTGATTGCTTTAGCCTAGTGATATTCAGTGTTATACAATCGCAGCAAGCTGCGAGGAATCGAGGAACAAATCTTAATGTTTCAAACCACATATTGGCTTGATGCCCTTGATGTTCTTAATAACTTAATGTTTCAAAAAACACCTATTCTTTCAATTCCAAACCGCTAGATAAAAGACTGATTTTAAATCCTTTAGGCCATTCCTCTGTAAGTGCTTGATTTAGGGAAACATTCAGGATATTGGCTTTTAATTGAAGTAGAATTTCTTCTACTTTTTGAAAGGGTAAGCCTAATTGGACATAACCTTGATCTGTAAATTCTTGTGCCACTATTTTTAATTGTTTTGATTTGATGGCACCCATCACTTGACTCATAATATCATACCCAAAGGTCACTTGATAAGTATCTAAAATTAGATGCTTTTCAATCGTCGCTTTACTAAAAGCATCAATTGTGGCTTCTCGATAAGAACGAATCAAGCCACTGGTTCCCAACAGCGTGCCACCAAAATATCGAACGACAATGACAATAACATTGGTTAATTCTAACTTGTCAATTTGTCCCAGAATGGGTTTGCCAGCCGTTCCACTTGGTTCACCATCATCCGCTGCACGAAATAAATCCCCAGTATATCCTAATCGCCATGCTAAACAATGATGTCTAGCTTTAACATGTAATTTTTTGACTTCCAGTAGGCAGTCATTAGCGTCCTTTCGAGCATTAATTGGATAGGCATAAGCAATGAACTTACTCCCTTTTTCTTTATAAATGCCCTCTACAGGAGCCTTGATTGTTAGATAAAATTCCTTCATTTCGGGCTTAAAACAGCTCTATCGAAGAAAAGTTAGAGAGAAGGTGATTTTAAATCAGATTATCCGCACAAAAAGTCCTAAAAACATATATCAAAAGATAAAAATTACACTACCTTTGTCGTTAAGCTGTGGCCTTATTTTTGGCGCAAGCAATCAATAAACCAAATAATTTAAAAGATATGAATCTGCACGAATACCAAGGGAAGCAATTATTAGCTGGATATGGGGTTAAAGTCCCTAATTCAAAATTGGCAACTACTCCGGAGGAAGCCGTAACTGCTGCTAAAGAACTTTTTGACAATGGCTCAAATGGCTGCGCAGTAAAGGCACAAATTCATGCTGGAGGACGTGGTAAAGGAGGTGGTGTAAAAATTGCCAAAAATTTAGATCAAGTGCAAGAATATGCTTCCAATATTCTAGGCATGATGTTGATTACACCTCAGACTTCTAAAGAAGGTAAATTAGTGAGCAAGGTGTTGATTGAAGAGAATGTATTTGTGGATGGACCTTCTACCCCTCAAGAATTTTACGTAAGTGTCTTGATGGATAGAGAAAAATATCAAAATGTAATTATCTATTCTCCAAAAGGAGGCATGAATATCGAGCAAGTAGCGGAAGAAACGCCTGAATTGGTTTTTAAGGAGTATATCCACCCTGGAATTGGCCTGCGACCTTTTCAAGCTACTAAAATAGCTTTCAATTTAGGTCTATCAGGAAAAGCAATGAAAGAAATGGTTGCTTTCATCAAGTCTTTATATGCTGCTTTTTTAGGAAGTGATGCGAGTCTTTTCGAGATTAATCCTTGCTTTAAATCCGCAAACGATGAAATAATGGCGATTGATTGTAAAGTCGCTTTGGATGATAGTGCATTATACCGACACCCTGAATTGGCAGCTATGCACGATCCAAGTGAGGAAGATGCTACGGAGTTAGAGGCCAAAGAATTCGACTTGAATTATGTTAATTTGGATGGCAATATTGGCTGCATGGTGAATGGAGCTGGATTAGCGATGGCGACCATGGATATCATTAAGTTATCTGGTGGAGAGCCTGCTAATTTCTTGGACGTAGGAGGTACCGCAGATGCGACTCGTGTAGAAAATGCCTTTCGGATAATCTTAAAAGATCCGAATGTCAAAGCAATTTTGGTGAATATCTTTGGCGGAATCGTTCGTTGTGATAGAGTTGCCAATGGCGTGGTCGATGCGTACAAAAATATTGGAGATATCAAAGTCCCTATTATAGTGCGTCTACAAGGTACAAATGCAGATATTGCGAAAAAAATCATTGATGATTCGGGGTTAAATGTGTTGTCAGCCGTTACACTCCAAGATGCTGCCAAAGCTGTGGCATCTGTTATGAAATAAAACCCCTCCCTAAGCACAAGCAAGTTTTTGCTTGCTTGTGCTTAAAATTGGTGGGCTTAAAATTTCAATTATGAGACACCAATTTTTTCTTTTTCTAACGATTATACTACTATATTCTTGCAAAGGGGATAAGCTTATCAGTTCTTTAGACGTGGATACCGCTAGCAACTACCCAAAGACTGGTGAGACCTGGGGATTTATTAATGCTCAAGGTGATGTGACCATTCCATTACGCTATGAAGAGGTACGTGATTTTCACGAAGGCTTGGCAGCTTTTCGAAAAGGTTTCCTTTGGGGCTACATAGATTCAATGGGGCAAGAAAGAATAAAACCTAATTACATCCAAGCCCATTCCTTTTCTGACCATTTGGCACAAGTAATTAATGCAGAAGGTAAAACTATATTTATTGATAGTGTTGGAAAATCAGCTTTTGCTTTGTTCTGTAATAAAGCTGGAAATTTTAATAATAATAGAGCTCCAATTTGGCAGAATAACAAAGTAGGTTTTATTAATACTAAAGGTAAAGTGATTATCACCCCTAAATTTGATGATGCTTATGGGTTTAGAAATAAATATGCTATTGTAAAAGAGGATCGCAAATATGGAATTATTAATATTTACGGTCAATATATTTTACAACCAAATTTTAATTTTATTTATCAAGATCCTGCTGGGAAGGATCCTATCTTTCTAGTTAAGAATAAGAAGACTCAATATTTTAATGCAAAAACTAAGAAATTTCTAAGCCATAAATTTGACGACGGTAAACCTTTTTATGATACGTATGCAGTCGCCAAAAAAGATAGCCTCTTTGGGGTCATAAATACAAAAGGAAATTGGGTGCTCATGCCCATGTTTCAAGATTTAATTAATCTAGGGGAAAAACGTTGGGCGCTTAAATATGAACAGGAATATTTTATGATAGATTCTACTGGTCTTCAACAAGGAGAAGGATTTAAACAATTGTATAGATTTTCTGAAGGCTTGGCTATTGCACAAATAGATCAGAAATGGGGATTTGTGGATAGTACTGGTTTTTTTGTTGTGCAACCCACCTATGAATTAGTTTGGCCTTTTAAAAATGGCGTAGCAAGAGTCGTAACAGAAGATGGTGTCGCCTTTATTAATAAAAATGGCACTTTTGTAATTAAACCAATTCGGGGAAATGTACTAGATTTCAGAGAAGGTTTGGCTCGTTTGAATGTGCAGGGAAATTGAATATTTATTATTTGCTTTTTATACGCTTCTGTTGACAGTATTTTGTTAATTTAGATGTACACACTTTTAGCCCCTTTCTTTTGGATCCGTAATTCCAAATAACGTAATCAGCGGATCGCTAAGCCCAAAGGGATTGGTGAGCCATTAAAATATTCTAAAACTAAGAATACCACATAGTTTTCTCTTGGTTTAGCTTACCAATCTTTACGCTAGTTACCTTCGGCTACTTGGCTCCAAGCTTAGCGATCTGGAAATGAACCTGAGCGATGGAAATAACGTAATCAGCGGATCGCTAAGCCCAAAGGGATTGGTGAGCCATTAAAATATTCAGAAGCTAAGAATACCACATAGTTTTCTCTTGTTTAGCTCACCAATCTTTACGCTAGTTACCCTTCGGCTACTTGGCTCCAAGCTTAGCGATCTGGAAATGAATATTTTTTTATAGCTCCATAGGTGCGACACCTTTCACACATTGTACAAAAAAAAAGCACCAAGAGGGTTTATCTTGGTGCCATGTAACGAGTGTTACAAATGGTTTTATGAGGATAAAATCGTCATAACCAAATGAAGAAATCACTTGGATTTAAAAATGTTCATGAGTAGTTGACAATCGACTAATCAACTAGTACAAAGATAAGCTTCGTCAATCAAATTTAAAAGCTACATTGATTATTCGGTATGTTTTAATTAGTATTCGGTCGATTTTCTAGTGTCCAATACTAAATAAAGGGACTGTTTGCTATATTAATCCTCAATATAAAGCTTACGCAAGACAAATCCATCTTCAGAAATAACTTTCAAGTAGTACAATCCAGCTGACACATCTTTTACATGAACCACTTTTTTTCCGTAAGGTAAAGACTCGTGATGAACCGCTTGCCCTAAAATATTTAGTAATTCAATTTCTATTGGCAGTGCATTTTTTAATTCAATATTAAAAATGCCTGTAGTTGGATTTGGATATACTTTAATTTCTGATGCCCAATCTGGCTCTTCTGTTGCAGTCAAATTAGCGATGACTACTTCAGAAGAAATTGTACAACCATTGGCATCTGTGACCAATACATTGTAGGTGCCTGGTAACAGATTAGTCATATTTTGTTCGGTGCCGATCACTTCATTATTAAAAGTCCATTCGTAAGTGAATGGCCCTGTACCTCCACTAACAGTCACTTTGGCAGAACCATTATTGATGGTTGCTCCAGTCGCTGGAATAACTTGCAAAAAGATAACCCCAATTTGGCTACATTCTGTAACAAGCATTGCAGCATTTTTTGTACAACCATTTGCGCAAGTTAAGACACTATTATAGATACCAGCCTCCTTTGCCTCAAAGGGGTAAGTATTACCAGTTGTGCCATCAGGCCCTGTCCAGAAAAAGGCAGAAACTTCATTACAATTTGTATTGATATCAATATTAACACTTGGAACGGTACAACATAATTCTCCTCCTCCAGTCAAACTTAAAGAAGGCGTTTCCTTTACCGTTAGAGAAGTACTTGCTTGATTACTACAACCATTTTCATCTTCGTAAAAATAATTTATTTGATGCGAACCATAACTAACTGCGGAACAATTAAAAATATTATTTGAAATACCAGGCCCATTAAAAGTTCCACCTGAAGGTGTGCCAGATAAAGGCATTGGTGTATTGGTGCAACAAATATCTGTATAATTTCCTGCGGCAACTTCCGGTAACGGATGAATCGTTACTAACACATTTGAAAAAATAGCCTCACAAGGTCCATCTTCATCGGAATCATCAGCAGTCAATCTTAAAGATACAAATCCAGCCTGAATCTCATTAGTCGTTGGTTGATAGGTTGGATTTAAAACCTGATTACTAGGAGAGAAAACACCCTGTCCCCCACTCCAAAAAGCACTTGTTGCGCCACCACCTATTGCTCCATTTAAATGCACTGTTTCATTCTCACAAATCCCTATTGGGGCACCAGCATTTGCCGTACTTGGATTCAAACAAATACAACTTTCAACAGCAATAGAAGTCGTAGCTGTTGAGACACAGCCATTGGGGTCTACATAAGTATAGGTCACCTCAAATGTTCCAACCTGAAGGGGCTGGAAGCTATTATTCGCAGCATTGACAAACATCCCTGAAAAGGATCCGCCACTGGGTATTCCGACCAAAGAAATTTCATCTCCATTACACATTGTTTCGTAATTACCGGCATCAATAGATTGCGGAAGCACAAATTCAATTTTTATGGTATCAGATTCTGCAACACATGGACCAACAGGGTCATTGGTTATTAATGTCAAAAATACTTCTCCAGAATTTGCATCCGCAAATGAGGGCACATAAACGGCATTTAGTGTTTCTATGTTTGGAAGGAAAGTTCCATTTCCCGAAGTCGACCAATAGCTTACAATAGCGGCTCCACTAAAATTACCAGTCAATTGGACATTTGAACTATTACAAATAACTTGATCGTTTCCAGCATTTACAGTTACAGGATTACCACAACAATTCTCTACGATGATGGAGGTATAAGCCGTATTAGAACAACCAAATTCATCTTCAAAATAATAACTTACAGTGTAAGTTCCAGAATTCTCTGGCGTGAAGGTATTATCACTGACAAATGCGCCACTGAATACTCCACCTACTGGACTTCCCACTAAGGTAACTGGAGAGAAAATACAGCTGTTATCATAAGTTCCAGCATCAACAACTGGAGCCGTCTTAAACGTAATTTTCAGGTCATCCATTCCGGCAATACATAGCCCTTCCGGATCATTCGTGGTTAAAGTTAAAATAACTGCGCCAGATTCTAAATCATTAGTACTGGGCAGATAGACTGGGTTTAGGGTATTGGCATCTGGCGAAAAAGAACCTGTTCCAGAACTTTCCCATGTAGCAGTAGAAGCATTAGTATAAGTCCCAAGTAATTGAATTTCGGAATCCGCACAAACAATTTGATCGGGACCAGCATTCACAACAACAGGAGAGCCACAGCAGTCCTCGACGATTATTGTCGTCGTTGATTCATTTGAGCAACCAAAATCATCTGTATATTGGTAAAGAATATCAAAGCTTCCTAAAGCCTGCGGCGCAAAAGTATTTCCAGATACATAAGCGCCTGTAAAGATACCTCCTGAAGGTGTTCCAGCTAAAGTTATGGAAGATTCAAAGCAAACGTTTTCATAAATCCCTGCGGAAACACTTGGTTGTTCCTGTATCATCACTACAAGTGAGTCTTTTGCTGCAAAGCACCCGACTTCATTCGGAATATTAGAAGTTAAAATGATGAGAACTGAACCATTCTGAATATCATTATTGGAGGGAGAATATGATGCATTCATGTCTGAAATATTGGGTAGAAAGATACCTGTTCCACTAGATTGCCAAGTTGCACTGGTCGCTCCACCACTAAAACTTCCTGATAAGGAAATTGTATTTCCGCTACAGATAGCTTGATCACTTCCTGCATTTACAACTGCAGGATTTTCACAGCCACAATCTTCCACTACAATATTTGCCGAAGAGGTGTTCATACATCCGTTGAAGTCTGTATAAGAATAAGTAACCAAGTAAGTCCCTGCTGTTGTAGGATCGAAATTTCCTCCAGACACATTCGTTCCAGTGAAGCTTCCTCCTGAAGGACTTCCAGTCAATTGAAATGGATCCACTCCCGCACAAACAGTTGAATACGTCCCAGCCGATACTGTTGGTAATGAATTGAAAGTAATATTAACACTGCTAGAAACGGCTTGACAAGGTCCATTACCATCAGGATCGTCACTCGTTAGTATCAAGGTTACTGTGGTATTTGCTTCTGAAGCAGCTGGCGTATAGCTTGTGTTATTGTTGTTCGCATCCGCAAAACTGCCATTTCCACCAGACCATATTCCATTTGTTGTACCTCCAGATATGATTCCAGAAAGCATAATTGGCTCTAGTCCACAAATAAATTGATCTGCACCAGCATTTGTGGTTACTGGATTTTGGCATCCTCCACCACCACTACCGACGGTAATTTGAACCCTATCGGATAGGGTATAAAACATTTTATCGATATTTAAAAACTCTGTGTCTTTAGCCTTAAATTCTACCACATAGGTGCCCGGCATACTGAAGGTGGCATTGGTTGTATAAGCATTTGCATTTGCAAAGTTCACATTTCCAGGGCCCGCTACTTTTCGCCAAGAAACAGAAATAGGTGGATTGGCTATTAATTCTTTTTTTACGGTTGCCGAAAGGCTGACGGGACTATTCGTATTTGCTGTCAAGTCATTACCGGCACTCACTTGATAACCAATATCTTCAGAAGCCCAAGGAAAAGGAGGCTCGTTTGTATTAGAAAAATTTCTTCTAAATATTTTTAATTGAGACGCTGTAAACTGCGGTCTATCGTTATGTCCTCCATCCAAATTATGGATATAAATTAATTCGCCGGACAAATTATTAATGGCAGCAAATTGTGTTTCGGCCATACAGACCGCATCATCATAACTTGTTAGCATTAACGTTTTCCCATTAAAATACTTTGCGCCAGTAGCTGCTTCATAATAAGAAACAGCCTCTCGTGTTGCTTCTATTACGGCTTGGTCTCCTCCTTGAATTGGGATATTTAAATATGCTGGAAATCCACTTGCATGCCCATTTAATAAACCTGCGTGGCTACCCATAGCAGCACTCGCTACTGCTAATATATCAACTCTGTTATCAATTCCTGCAAGTAAGAATCCTAAACCAGCTCCTTGACTCTCCCCTATTACCCCAATGTCTGAACCATTAAAATCACTTCGAGAAATCAAATAATCAATTGCCCTTATCCCTGCTGCAATGGAATGCTTATGATAATTTTCATCTTTATTGGCAGGATTGTCGGGCGAATAAGAATTAGGATCTGTCGTGGTGACAGGTGCATTGTGGATGCTTATAGATAATAGTAAAGCATTGTTCCTTTCGGCAAAAGAATAAGAACCTGACACAAGCCCTGACCCATATGCAGGCAATTCTACTATAGCAGGAAAAGGACCTGCTCCTTTGGGTACGTGCAACATGCCATATACATGTCTACCATCAATGTTGCCTAATTTCACGGTGTAGCTATCGTGGTATGTATTACCGCCATTTAGGATTACTTGGGGGTTCATTGGCACTTGCTGCAACTCATTTTTTACTCCTTGCCAAAAAGACAAAAAATCACTTGGCTCCGCATCAAATACTTTAATGCTTTCTGCGCCGACCATCGCTGAACCCGTTCCAAATAACCAACTATTCTTAACCGTTAACAGTAACCCTCCAGGCTCTTGAGCATTATAGGATATATATTGCGTTTGATCGTTTTGCACTTGAATACTCCCACTTTTCAAGACATCCGTATACTTGCCACGTGTAATTACATAATCAACGGTTGCGGATACGTTGGATTTTACGGTAAATTGAACCGTTTCTCCTACGTTAAAATTGGCGTCAGGATGGCTCGTAGATATTATTAAATTTTGTGCGTTCAATCCAACTGAAGCAAATAAAATAACAATAGTAAACAGTAAGTAACGATGGCATTGAGCCACTAGTGCTGTGGGTACTTTTATCATGGCAATTAGAACGATGTTTTTGAATGCGTAAAGTTAGAGAAAAAAGCATGTTTTAAACTCACAATAACTTTTTTTTTGATATTTACCATATTTCGGGTATAAAACAAAATATATTTATTCACAATATGTAATTTGCTTTTACTCTTTGGTTAGTTTGCTTTTTCTGACTAAATATCGCACATAAAAACAAGCTTAATATGGAGGACTATCTCTAAACAAGATAGCCCCCAATAGTTTTTAGTTAGACAAAGTTTATATAAACAATGGGTATCTTAGTCTTCTATATATAGCTTGCGCAAAATGGAAGTTCCGGCTGATTCAAATTTTAAATAGTAAATTCCAGGAGCTATATTGTCTAATGAAATTACTTTTTTCCCGTAAGGAAGATTCGATTCAAAAATAACCTGCCCTAACATCGTTTGAATGGATGCTTTCAATGCAATTTTCTGTGAAAGCTCAATATTAATAATTCCATTGCTCGGATTTGGATAAACACTTATAGCTTGTGCCCAAGATGGTTCATCTGTTTCTGTTATAATTCCAATAACAACCGTTCCAGAAATTAAACAATCATTTGCATCTGTAACAACAATCTCATAAGTGCCTGGTAATACATTTTCTAGGCCTTGCTCCTCTCCTACCACTTCTCCATTAAGTGTCCAAACATAAGAATAAGGTTCTGTTCCACCGCTTATCGTAACACTTGCACCTCCATCTGCTGTTGTTTCATTCGAGGCAGGTGTGATTTGCATAAAAATAACATCCATCACACTGCAATGAGTGATTTCAATAGTGCTTGTTGTAGTGCACCCATTGTCACAAATTAATTCCACTGTATAATCCCCAACTATTGTAGCCATAATTGGAGTTGAAGTTGCAATTCCGCTATTTGGATCTGTCCAAGACAGCGTATTATTTTCACAATCGGTTTCAACGTTTATTTCTACCGCCTCAACTTCACAACATAATTCTTCATTGGCACTCAGCGCCAAAGCGGGTAATTCATTGATGATAATTTCCAAAGTTGAAAATGCTGGTAGGCAAGGCCCAGTCTCATCAGGGTCATTGGTCACTAAAGTTAATACAACAAAACCTGCTTCTATTTCAGAACCACTAGGCGAATAAACGGCATTCAATGTTTGATTATTGGGAGTAAAAGTACCTGTTCCTCCTACCCATGTTGCCTCTGTTGCACCACCGCCGATGACACCCATCAAGGTAGCCGTTGCACCTGCGCATACGTGAATGTTTTCACCAGCATTTACGGTTGGTGGATTCTCGCATTCATTTGTGCAAGCCTCTACCACAATGGTTGTCGTTGAAATGCCAGTACAACCATTATCCGATTCGTAAGAATAAGAAATTGTAAACGTTCCAATTGCCTCCGGATTGAAAGTATTATTATTAATAAAATTGCCGCTAAAAATTCCACCTGTGGGGCTTCCGGATAAAGCAATTGCATCAGAACCAACACAAAGTGTTTCGTATTCTCCAGCATTGCCATCAGTTGCTTCCATAAAAGTATAAGTCACATCTTCAACAGCGGCTTCACAAGGTCCTTCCCCATCGGGGTCATTGGAATATAAGAAAATCACTACTTGCCCACTCGCAATATCAGCTGCGGATGGTGTGTAGGTTGCATTCATCATTTGATTATTTGGATCGAATGTTCCAGTCCCTTCCGTTTCCCAAAAGGCATTGGTTGCGCTTCCGCCATAATTTCCATCTAACAAAATTTCACTTCCAATACAGATTGCTTGGCTTTCTCCTGGGTTTACGGTTGGTGGATTCTCGCATTCATTTGCGCAAGCCTCTACTTGAATATAATTTGATTGCTCAATTGTGTTAGCTCCAGCACTATTACTTGCCGTCAAAATCACGGAATAATTACCCATCGTATTATAAATTACTACTGGATTTTGAGCAGTGGAAGTGCTTGGTGTTCCTCCGGGGAAAGACCAGAACCAACTAGTAGGTAGGTTCGTACTTAAATCTGTAAAATTCACGCTAAATGGCAGACAGCCAGTAGTCTGATTGGCAACAAAATTAGCGATTGGAGTCGTTGCACATTCCACGACTTCAATAGTCATAGTGGTGGAAGTGAAACATCCAACGTCCGTAGGTTCAAAAACCACTTGACCTGTTCCGTTACTAGGAACAAAGGCAGGGACATTCCAAACGCCAGAGATTCCTTCCTGTGACGTTCCAGGAAGGAAATAACTTTCCCCATTTTGACACAAAGGTCCTATTGGTTCAAAAGTTGGGGTAATAGGATTGTTAGTCGAAATCGAAACGGTCAAACTACTTTGACAATTAGCTTCATCGGTGGCGACTACAGTATAAGAGCCAGCTGATAACCCATCAATACTTTGAGTTGTTTCTCCATTAGACCAATCAAAAGTTACATTGTCATTTGCGCCTTCAAAAGTAATATTAATAATTCCATTTTCATCACCTAGACAGGATTCATTGGTATGATTTTCCGAAAGGGCTAAAGCGCATCCAGGTTCCGAAATACTGAAACTGCAAGTACTGGTACAGCCCATCGCATCCATTACGGTAGCGGTGTAAGTGCCTGAAGCAAGACCTTCAAAATTTGTGTTACCTCCTTCATTTTCAATAGTTTGTGTAGTACCATTCACGTTGACTGAATAAGGTGAAATTCCCCCAGAAACGGTAACCCCACCTTGCCCATCACTTCCTCCTTGCGTCGAAACATTTGTTTCTACAAAGCAGGCTAGATTTAACTGATTGGGTTGCTCAATAACATAAGTACCTGCAAGCTGACATCCAATATTATCCGTTACAATTACGGAATAAGTGCCTGCTGTTAAGTTTGTTTGGGTGGCAGATTGCCCTCCATTATTCCATGTAAATTGATAGGGACTTTCGCCATTTTGAACGGATAAGACAATGCTTCCATCATCTCCATTAAAGCAACTTACTTGCTGGACATTAGCCGAAAGACTTGGCATTGAAGCTTGCGTAACGTTAACTTCAAATTCGTTGATACATCCATTATCCGTATTCTCAACAGTAACGACATATTGTCCTACTGAACAAACCGAAACAGAAGCAGAAGAACTAATTATATTTCCATTTTCATTTACCCAACTATAGGTGGCATTTTGAGCAGTACTTGAAGCACTTAAAACTACGCAGTCATTTGCGCAAGTTAATATAGGCTCCGTTGGACTAACTTCAATTATAGGAAGTGAACTATCATCCACAATGATAACCGTTTCCATTGCTTGACAACCATTCGTTGGGTCTTCAATTGAAAGTGTATAATCTCCTACATCGGTAATAGTAATTGTAGATCCAGTAGCCATATAGCCATTTGAACCTGTCCAAGAAAAAGAAACATTAGAGATATTTGATGAGCCTTCTAGGACAATATCAGAGACATCACAAGTAAAAGCTGTTGTTGATTCATTGATTGAAATGCTTGGAATTTCAGTGTTTCCGATTACCGTAACAGACGAAGATGCCGAACAATTGTTCTGATCTGTAATCAATAAAGTATAGTTACCTGGAGCTCCAACTGTCACTATCAAGCTATTGCCTCCTGAAAGAATAGTTCCATTTTGTGTTGATGACCATTGATAGCTAAACCCATCACCTTGTGAGGAAGCAGTAGCATCAATATTGGTTGTGGTATTAGCACAAGTAATGGGTGTTATATTTTGATTAATAACTATAATAGGCAATGATTCTTCCGTTACAGTAAAAGGTATTTCTCCTTGACAACTATTGTCCAAATTAGTAAAAATAACATTATAGGAACCCGGTTCACAGATTTCTAAGGTATTTGAAGTAGAAAGTGTTGTGCCATTAGATTCTAGAAACCAATTATAAAAAACATTTGTAGCATTCGTAATATTAACTTCCATTTCCACGCATGGATTGCCACAGTTTAAAACTGGATTAGTAGGACTAAGTGTTCCTTCCGGAAAAATAATATTGCTTTCGATAAATATAGATTCTGAGGCAGAACAATCCCCAACAGATACAGTCAAAGTATATTCCCCAGGCAGATTTGTCACAACTAATGAGCCAAAACCTGCATAATTATTTGGACCTGTCCATTCGTAAATTACACCAGGTGTATTAGAAGAACCGATTAGAGAAACCGGAATATTATCACAATCCACAGAACCATCAGAGCTAACGGAAATATCAGGACTGTCTACTGAACCTTCTACCGTAATAGAAGACGTAGACTCACATCCAGTGGTCGTATTAAAAATAGTTAGTGTGTAGGTTCCAGAAGCATCCACGACAACTTGCAGTTCACCTGTACCTGAAACGATATGTCCATCATTAGTACTCCATACCCTATCGAAACCATTTCCATTGGATGAATTCGTTCCGTCTAAAGTTGTGGAGGTATTTGTGCAATTTAGTGGTGTATAATTGGGATTAATATTCACAACGGGATAGTCAGGCGAATTAAAAATGACAATGGTTTCAGCCGTACATTGATTTGCATCTGTAACAGTCAAACCATAACCATCCGGTGACAAACCACTGATTGTGGAAGTTGTAGCACCTGTATTCCAAAAATAAGTATACTCAGGCGTTCCTCCAGATACGGCATATCCAACAGCTCCGTTATTGCCACCTCCTTGACAAGAAACTGCTTGGAAAAAAGCTTGTGTTAAAACTAAAGGTGAAGCCTCCCCGACGATCACATCTTCCAAAACACCTGTTTTACCATCACCAGTATCTGTGACTGTAACACTGTAGGTCCCTGCAGGCACGCTTAATAAATTTTGATTCGTTGTGCCGTTACTCCAAGTATAGCTGTAATTACCTGTACCATTAGTGACTTCAATAGTAACTGCACCAGAAGCTTGTCCATTGCAAGAAGCGTTTTGAATATTTACAGCGGTAATATCTAGTCCTGCCGGCACAGGACAATTCGTGTGAAAATTATAAAGAGTAGAAGTGCTTTGTGGCCCTATAAATGTAATTTCATGATTGGAACAAATTGCATAAATAGTTGGCCAATAAGGAACCTGATAAGGGCCAGTTTGAGAAGCATTGTTTATGATTGGGTATGGCGTATTCGCAACCCAATTTCCAAGGGAAGTGCTACTACAACCTGCTGAACCATATAGGCAAGCATCATTCGTATTGCCATCCCCTTCAATAAAAAAGACCCTTACTTCATTTGTCCCACTAGGGCCATATGTCTCATATAGATTCTCAAGTGCTCCAGAATTATGGTAATTCCAACAAGGTCCACACCACGTAGCGGAAAAATCTAAATAGACCGTATAGCCGGAATCCAAATAGGCGTACAAATGATGGCTATTACCATTTAAATCATTCATTGTCCAATCTGGTGCGTCACTTCCATTCGGTAATTGGGCAAATAGTCCAGAGAAGCAAAAAGTAAGTGTAAAAAAAAGTAATACTTTTCTCATGATGTCGATTTTATTATGTCAAATATGGTGTGCTATATCCAAGACCAGTTTTAACTCCAAAATGTCCACTGTGTCAAACTTTGAACTTCACCTATGGACTTGAAACTTTATTGGCCACTATCGTAAAGATACAAAAAAAAGGAGAGTTAGCCTAGTAGGTCTCCTGTGTATTAATAGAATCCCCCAAAGTTAGCCATGAGACTATAATGTACTTAGACAATATAAATATTTACTGATGTAATCAAATACCCTATCAAATTTATACTTTAAAACCAAATTTAGAGCTGTATTTCTCTCAATTTTGGCAGCTCCCATTCCCGATTATATTCATACTGGCCATTTTTGTCTGCTAGTAGAAATGTACCTACAAATGGATTCACATTACTCTCAACGCTCAACACTTGGAAGGTTTTTGCATCTAAAGCTATTTGATGCTGATAATGAAAGATATTTTTATTATCCTGTTTGTTCTGCCATGACAACTTTATGCTTCGGCTTCTTCTTTTTTGACAACTCCTTCCATATCCATGATTATTTCTGAAAAGACAATCTCTGGGACATCTTTTAATGGTATACTTCCTTCAGACCAAGTACGACCCTTCTTCCAAAAAGTAATATAATAGAAAACAACTTGTTCATCATAGTAGCCAATACACAGTCCGTATAAACTCAAATTAACATAGATGCCATCTTGCTCAAAAGACTTACCGAAGTCAAAACAACCGCCATCCGAAACTTCTTTGAACCAACCTCTTTTTTCAAAATATCCTTGCGTGGATCGCCCACCTTTTTCTGGCTCTTTGTCATTATATCGCTCGATAGATTTGGCACTTGATTCCGTTGCCAATAAATGATATACTTTTCTTTCTAATTGGGCAAATGGCTGAACCGTTTCAGATTCAAAGAAT
>JAUTBZ010187647.1:0-22459 GCA_032361785.1 Lepetodrilus galriftensis | reverse complement strand
GTCTACAATATGGAAAGTTCTGAGGTTGAATCCAGTTTGGGAAGAATAGTTAGACATGAATAAGTGCAATGGTTGTAATCTTTAATTTGAAATTGTTTGAATTTGGGGTTTGGTATGGTGGTTAATATGTCTACGATATGGAAAGTTCTGAGGTTGAAACCAGTTTGGGAAGAATAGTTAGACATGAATAAGTGCAATGGTTGTATATCTTTAATTTGAAATGGTTTGAATTTGGGGTTTGGTATGGTGGTTAGTATGTCTACAATATGGAAAGTTCTGAGGTTGAATCCAGTTTGGGAAGAATAGTTAGACATGAATAAGTGCAATGGTTGTATATCTTTAATTTGAAATTGTTTGAATTTGGGGTTTGGTATGGTGGTTAATATGTCTACAATATGGAAAGTTCTGAGTTTTAATCCAGTTTTGGAAGTTAGATGCAATGAATAGGTGCAATGGTTGTTTATGTTTATTGCTGTGCTCTGAAAGTCATGGATCTTGGTGTTAAAAATAGTTGCTATGGGTTCTCATCCCAATGTATGCAGACATCTTGCGTCGAGATTATGAAACTTTTCTGAGTATGCTTTCATGCTCAACTCAACGTTTTGTTCATAAAACGCTGTGAAAACTTTAAGCATGAGCATGAAATTATACTTTCATAATTTCGGGGCCTGACGTACAAATAAGTACTGGAGAATCATCACAGTATCATTCACAATAAATTAGTTTCAATGACAAATTAGACGGAATTATTAATTTTCTGACAATAGCTGTTTTGAAAATAAATAAGAAACTTTAAAACACATTTTTTTAAATAAATCTTTTTAAAAAACTTAAATTGATGGAATGGACAATATTTTATTCTTATATGTAGAAAACATATTATTTTCTGTAATTAAAAAAAACCAACATAATATAATCTTGTCCTGTAAAACATATTGTAGTTTTTAACTTAATCACACATGATTCATTTCTCATCTACAAAACCATTCATCTTGCCTCGACAATAAGGTTCTAATTGGTCAATTATTGACCAATCAAATCCTCACCTGTCACCACTGTCAGATACACTCTTTTTGTCATTCATTTCAAAAGGTCATTGTTTTTTTCTTTCGGCTTTGATGTCAAACGCTTTAAAGCGGGACGCAGTTATTTAAACGACTGTTCATATTCATGAGATAATTATTTCAGATCTATGCAGCAGAACCTGTGAATTTGACAAAGCGTATTTTCCTTTAATTTAGCAGCCGTAAGGATGTGCAGCAGACTTGAAACAAAACCAAGTCCTGTGTCGGTGGAGAAAGTTGTCATAAAAAAAATCTCAAGAGAAATGAATGACAGGCTTAATAGCGATGAGGAATGACATCAAACACAGGCGCGGTATGAACTGTCACTGACTGTGAGAAATGACATCTAATATTCCATGCATAAACACATCAGCCTGACATTAAGGGAATCCACGTGCTGCACTAAATGCACAAGAAACAAAAATCAATACCCTGATGTCATTAATCATAGCTTTCTTTGATCAGATAAATTTATCATTTCTCCCAACAAATTAATTTCAAAATAATAGCAAACTCTTTCTTCAATTTTCCAATAGATATTATCATTCATGCGTGAATAAGAACCGGCAGTTTATGGTTATTTTTATATAAACCCTTCCGATCCTCTCCTGTAACGTCCAACATGTTCACAAAGTCTGTTTGCTTCATACGTTTTTTAATACAAGGCTTATACGCTTAACAGAAAATTGATAAAGGAATACTATTATCCTAGCCACAATTTGATGTAATAAATATAATAATTTGGTCCGTTTCGGATCATTCTCATATTGTTAAATATTTCCAGTCAAGTTTTGTCCGCGCTGTAATTTGCTGCGGTATCGGAATGGCGGAGGAATTCACTGCTGGACTGCCACGAAGAAGCAATTACGGGCGGAATCGATACTTTCCAAAGGTAGGCTTAATGACAGGATCTGGCTAGGGTCAATATCACACAGATGAAGGCGGAAGACGGGGAATTGATCGCGGATCCGGAATGGAAGACAAGGTAAATCTGCCGGAGCAAGGGCAGGGAACTCCGCAAAGCCCCGCTGATTGGAAAGGTCCTGCCATTGTCAGCAGTTTATGAGGGGCTGAGTATGGAAGATAAAGCTTCATAGACTCATAAAGGCTTGCCATTGAATTCTCTTCTAATACGTTCTATATTGATAACGCATTATCATAGACAGGAAATTGGGCGCCTTAACAGGTCTGGCTTCCAAAGTTGGAATTCAGTCAATGACTCTAAATATACATGTTGTGTAGTTAAAACTTGCAGTTTGATAATACCCAGCTTCCTATCTTGTACAACAGAAATTCTTCACCTCATTTACAAGAATGTCTTTACCTCATTTACAAGAAAGTCTTTAACTCATTTACAAGAAAGTCTTCACCTCATTTACAAGATTCACCTCATTTACAAGAAAGTCTTTACCTCATTTACAAGAAAGTCTTCACCTCATTTACAAGATTCACCTCATTTACAAGAAAGTCTACCTCATTTACAAGACAGTCTTTACCTCAATTACAAACTATTTATGCTATATTTATAATAGTTTAGTAGATAATATATATTGTAAAATTAACAATGCTTAGACGTTAATTTACACTTCACATCTGGATGTGTTTATAACAAAATATAGCTTCTGCACATTTTTGTATTTTTTAAATGGGGTCCACGTTGGCCCCCGCGTTGTATCCGAATCCGCAGTGCATCGAAGCGCATTATATTGAGGGAGCACTGTATTAGTTTTATGTATAGTACTGCTTAGATTTAAAACTTATTTTGGTCATGCATTAACACTGAGGAAATATACAAACCCCATGAGGAAACGTAAAAGTATACAACCGAAAGCTATCAGTAATTATTCAAGCCAATCAATGTACACGCTGCACTGTTGTATACCAGTCTAGCGTGCGCAAACATGGAAACCCTCCATTCCAACAAAAGCATGTCCTGTCTCTATGAAGTCTTTATGATTTCCCCATAGCAAAGAGTATCATCAAGGGAGGTAAGCGCAACATCTTTTGACCTTCCATCAGCTATCAGTGCACATCAAAGGATAAAAGCCTGGTTGACAGAAATGTCAATATCTCGACACCTTCTACCGTAGGTCCAGCAGACATGCCGTGAAGCGATCTGGGAGAAACTCGCACAGCTTCAGCATCTACAAGAATTGTCTATTAGTCCGCCCTCAGGAGTGCTTAGAACTGAGGGAACAACAGCCCGAGCGTCTTCGCCAGATTAGCGGCCATATTGAATGAGAGAGGTCCTAACCTATCGCAATCTCCCTGACAGCCTGACAGTATGGTATTAAAGGACCTGATGGAACTGACTTTGGTTATAAATAGAATAGACATCAGCGGCTGTCTCAAGAAGGTTAGGCAATGGGATAATAGGTATATTTGGCTTAAATTGAATACTGGTAAAAAAATTGATTTGTGGACAATTAAATCTTATACATTCCATCAATCCTTTCTCTACCACTACAAATAATATTTTCAGTTTATATTGTATTTTGGTTAACTACCATCCAGAGGTAAGCACCTCCACTTCCACCACCTCCCCCTACCTCCATGTCCTTTGAGGTGCTGATGGTCAAGGTCATCTAAATATTCCATAGGTATTTTAGAGTATGTGCATGACACTGTTGACAATCTGAATTACTGGACACTTGTGCATCATGTACCAGACACATACACACAAAATTCATACATACAGAGATCTGTGGGCTTATTCTTGAAACTGTTCCTATTAGGCTAAGAAGTTCATAAGAACATTTCAAGAATATGCCCGCTGTTTCAATGACAAATAAAAAAAGCGCCTACCTTTCCGTTCCCGAATCGTCCCTGGGTCTCCACCATTGTAATGACCATGAGCTTGCCCAGATCAATCTGCAGGTATTCGTAGACGTCTTTAGTAATGGCCAGCTTTGGACACCACGCACCGCCCAACCTTTCTGTCCGTATCCTGGAATCAAACACAGTACATTGAACACACTGAATAGCAAGACCCACATATGTATCACATATATTGCAAATGTTGTTCAAAGGAGCATTTTCTTTTTTTTGTATTGGGGTTTAAAGTCGCTTTCTAGAATCTTTCACTAATATCACGACTTAGTAAAACTAAGTTGAATCCAAATGATGGATATACTCTATTGCAAATGTTGTTCAAAGGAGAACAGTAAAACTAAGTTGAATCCAAAACATGAATAGGTTTATTGCTTAAATTCCCAGCAGGATCGAAGATCAATCTAATGCGGTTAACTATGAAAACAAGTATTCATTATTAACATATCAATACGCTTTTCCATACAAAGATCTTTTGCAGTTCATCAAAGTCCAACTCACTAAGACCATCTCCTAACTGAAGGTAACCAGAGTTGATGTATACAGCAGTGCTCGAGATTAAGCTAACAGGAAGAAGAACTATTGGACCACAATTGCAATTGCCAGATAATCATTACGAAAATGATAGCAAAGACGTACATTTAATCCTACATCATACATCTGTTCTTATTGATTAAAATAACAATGCCGTTTTCATTATCTACATTACTATAATCATCTGACTGGTGATCGCGACGTGAAAGCTTCTCTAAATCACGTGCACACATCGTTTGATATTATTCAACTGCTATTTTACGCTCTCTAATAACAATGTACAGCTATAAATAGTCGGGCGCCCAGCAAGACACGTCCATTATTCAAAGTGCCAGTGCACGTGTTGTACGACTTCCTGTAGATGAAGAATAGCTTACAACAGTACCGCCACCATCGCAATGCAGGCGGAATTACATCATCATCCACTCGCCACTCGGAGAATTAAATACCAGGATTAAGTGCGAGCTCGACACTATTCCAGTTTTATGACACTACATCAAGCTGATGTGCAATCAATGTAGTTGCATTAACGTGTCTACACTTGTGAATCATCCAGGCAGGTAGCTTTCTGAATCATACAGGCAGAGAAATGTCTGAACCATCCAGGAAGATAGACATCTGAACCATCTAGGAAGGTAGACATCTGAACCATCCAGGAAGGTAGGCATCTGAACCATCCAGATGTCTAAATCATTCACAGTCAGCAGTACACCAATTGCCAACAGAATGTCAGAAATACCTGCAGTCGTCACACCCAGCCACAGACGTCAATGAGGTAACGAGTCATTACAACAGCACATAGGTGTGCCACTGCCATGTTACCTCCTACCTACATCTGCACTGACCTCTGACCACCTCTGTGTCAAACCTACGTAATGTATCATCTCATTGCCCCCAAAGGTCTTGTTTGTCATTTTTGGATTTCTTCTCCTGTCTGCGATTATTTTCACAGCTGCAGTTCCGTGGCATAATGGACTGCAGTTCCGTGGCATAATGGACTGCAAACTGTGGACTGCATCTTCTAGTGCTAGCAATAAATTTACAATTTCTCAAACTGAAGACAGTTTGGTCTAATTTGCATTGAAGATGTGCAACTCCTACAGAACCAGTTTTAGCTGTCACGAAGATGAATGATAAATGTACTGGCGGTATGGAATGATGCTACAGCTGTCTGAATGTTACAACCCAAGTAGTACATACATACACGATACCTACAAGTCTACTGAATGTACATCAACATTGTATGGAACTAGCTGTGATTGATCAATGTATTTTACAAATAGATTACACAAAAAAAAACATCTGTTTTTTTGTGTGTGTTGTTGTTGTTGAGAGAATCCATTAGTACACCTGCATCATGACAAATTTTGAAAACCAATTTTGAACCGTATAATCTGAAAACAGATCTCGCAGCAATATACAATGTAAATATGTTTTGCAATTTGTGTGAGACTAATCAGTACGTAACACCTCAACTATTCCGGTTCAGTGATAATGTGCGCTGCCTCCGAGTGCAGCTCACGTCCTACACATTATTATATACTGGTTTACGACAAAACCTACTTACGCAAAACAATTACAGGAAAACAAACAAGCTGGTCTGTGATAGTGATTTGTGTAGCCTATCTTGGCAAGCATTTGTTCAGAGAGCTGATTCATGACAACATCATACACAGAGAACAGACCAAACTGTCCAAACTTCGTCTTTGTTTATGTGCATCTAGTCTCAGTGATGGCAGGAAAAAAATATGAGTTGAGCTGAAACAAACCTGTCTATTTTGTCATTGATCTCAGCTAAGTGTTGTAGATTTATGTCTACAATAACAACACCCCAAAACATATTTTATTATAATGTCATCTAGATCTAAATTATGTGTCACCACAGACATATAGATCAAGTTCAAACAGACACCTACATTTCCATAACCCGAATACGAGCGCGCTCACTTAATATAGTGTCCAGTTGACCTTGACCAACCCTGCCCTTAAGAATCCAACCCTGGAACCTCTTTCACTTTATTACTTATGCCATTTCACATTTAGCCCACGTGTCAGACAGCACATGTGTGATGCCCGATCCAGAAGGTGCTGCTATTTTCTGATGGATATTCTGTATCCATTGGGCTTACAAGGGTTCTGTCAGAAGTGGGGGAAGATTTCGGAGGCCACTCCGAGCCACTGAGAGGCTGCTGGGAGGCCGCTGGGAGGTCTCACACCATTAGTATTTCACCTGTGGCTGAAGTGCGACTATTACCAAACAAAGCCCAATGCTAAAGCCTGCCTAACAGGTTGGAGGTTTCTATGGTGGAGTCGGATGTCAAGCCAGTGTTGTGGGTGTATCGATGTCCTAACTTCAATGTAGCGTGAAAATGGCAATTACTGTTAGTAGACCCGCGGGCTAATAAGTCTGGTCTCCCCTGGTTCAGGTGGACAGAGGGTGATGCGATGTGGACGCCCGGTCCTTTGTCGTATTCCGCGAGTTTGTCCTCGTATCACCTCTGTGGCCTTTACCTCAATTCTGACGACCAAATAAATACTCAGATTTCTACATGTTGAAACATCTTGTACGTATCTCAAAGAAGACAATCTGATGCACACTTGTGGATTTTATTGCAACGACCTTCATCAAATCCTACTTGTGGGTATCATAGAAGTAACTTGAATCACACATGTGGGTTTAATTAGAGCAACTTCTGTCATACTATGTAATATTTAGATGTGACAAGTGGCGACTCTAGACCAGAATATCCAATATTAAATTCCTCAACATGGACTCTGTCTGTCCGTCTGCAACCTCGGTCGTCAGACATTGACAAGTAATTTCCCAGAATATCACATCAAGCAACCTTGGCTCAGCAACTGTCATCTCTCACGTCCTTAAACTCGTCCTCAAAATGTCCTCAAAACACCCTCCTTCCATCTGACCGATTTGGCAAAAAAATAATTTCACCAAGGCCTACTTTCGTTACCCGGCTTCGGGCAATTTAAGTGAATTTAATGAAACACATGAAGTATGTGATTCAGACCCTTCATCGTTTGGCTTCGTGCATTAATGAAAAGGATACGTTATACTTGTATGAAACACAGTCCATCATGGGGGCCTGGCTTCGGGCAGCGTCGGGGCCTCGGCAAGGAAATTAGAAAGAACTGCGAGATATTCAATATTACTTGAGAATCTAACTGACAGGACTGACACCGAAAAAACCTCATCAAATCATCATTCATGTGTTCACAAGCAGTGTTTTCTTCCTATTCTCTGCTGGCCGAGATTGTAGTTTCAACACGCGGACATTTACCAATACCAGCTTCTAACTAACTGCCAGTTAATATCTGCCAAGCCAAGTAAATCTGGACTTGGATGATGACAGAATGGTGTATTCTGGCAATCATGGTACAGTGCTCCCTCGACATGACATGCCACCCGCGTTATAATACCCGCGTTATATCAACGAATATATATATATATTTTTTTAAAATGGGGTCCACGTTGGGTGGACCCCGCGTATCCGAATCCGAGGTGCATCGAAGGGCGTTATATCGAGGGAGCACTGTATATCATGATATTAGATTGATATTGATAAATTACCAGACTAGTAAGGTATATCAGGTCTGGCATTAGCTAGTCATGATCGGGCTACTAGGATAAATCCTGGCTATTATTTGGCTGGTATTAGGTTAACTAGTATTAGACTAATATGTTTTACTGATCTCTTTTTATTATTCAACAAATACCTTGTTTACGGTATCAAAGACATGTTAATTGTATAGGGTAGTTCAATACGGTACATAAGTATCTGAGAGGGATGTTTAATGTATAAATCTATAAAGCTAAGGTATTATTAACGTACAACTCCACATGTTTCCTGCCATCAGGAAATACTCGACGTTGTGTGCACATAAACAGCAGTTCATATGTTCGTCATCTGAGCAAAATTTACGCCATTTGAACAATTGGGTTCAACGTAAACACATACTCTCTGATTTCATGTACATGTAAATAAACTCTCCCACTTTCAAACGAACCATTTATGGCCAAACACGCATGATTCATATTGAAGTGTTTCCAATTTATTTTTAATCCACAATTTAAGTGAAATAGTAATACATAGCATGTGTGCTTTAATGGAATTCACTGTGAAGTCCGACACCAAAGCTCGGGGACCACTTTGTTCCTGGCTGTTCCGAGTGGCGTATGGCCGATACCGCATCCACAGTTCATAAACAATAGCGTCCTACACGCAGTAGGTGCAAGTTCCCAGCGATTCATAAATTGGTTCCCATATCGAAACGGAATCAACACATATGTACACGTAGATGAGGACATTAATTGAAATGGACTTCAATGGATTCTCCAAACAAATTTATGGAGAAAAGACGAAACTTTCCAGACATATTTATGGACGAAAAACTTTCCAGACACATTAAAGAACAGACTTAAAGTTCATGAAAAAAGTGACAGACAAATCTCGACAAGTAACAACCACCATTATCCGGTAAATGGTCAAATAAAACAATCCCATGAATGTGTTAGACAGGAAGCGCAAAAAAGAACTCGGTGAGAGAAATGTCAGGTATATTCCGCTCTACGCAGACTGGTCCTAACACAGGATCGCAGAATCGCTGGTGTGTTGGAGGCTAGAGACTGGAGACTAGAGACTAGAGACTACATGGTATGCAGTGGCAACTCTACACGTACAGTTCTCTTATGAAGGGTATGCAATGAAAATACACAATTATGTGCTTACTAATAATCAAATCACAATACATTGTATCATGACGAGTCTCATGTCGTCATTATTGTTATATTTTAATTTTATTTTTATTATTATTATTTTTGTTTGAATATTGGGGTACGGTAATACAGGATAAATATGTTGTGATGAGAAGCATGGAATCTGTAATATAATTGTTGCACAAACTTAAACATAAAATTATCATTATAATTTTATTTTTATTTTTATTATTATTATTTTTGTTTGAATTATTGGTGTTTAGAGTCACTTTCTAGAATCTTTCACTAATATTACAACATGATATAGTACCATAGTCAGTTTCTGGAATACTGTTATAATAACATATCAATATAATGCAATATGACTTTGCCATTGTATCACTTCTTCTACTCCCAAAAGAACGGAGTTGTTGAAGCATTACGTGCATAGAACAGATACATACACTAATATTCCAATGTCATCAGTACCAAATTGTTTGTTTAATATTGTGTGTCTGGCAAAGGCTATGCTTCAATAACATAACATATTATTTTTTATAAAAAGTTATTTCCCTGAAGTTCATTTCTATGCATATTGAAGTAACAGAAGTGGCAATGATCCAGACCAAATCAGTTTTCCTAACAGCCAATAACAAGTTTCTATTCAGGAAACAAATATAAAAATAAAGGGACACAATGATGTGTGAGGAATAATATTGTTCAATATTTAGCTGGAAAAAACTATATTATTATTACTAAATTACCAATTATGGGAAATATAGGAAACATGAACAATTGGAAAGCGAAAAAAACTCTGAATGGTAAAATCCCTTGTCAATATTGTCGTACAAAAATAAGTGTTATTATTTACTGTTACGAGGATCACGGAGACTCTGCCATGACACATGACACATGACACATGACACGATACAAAGAACATAACAACACGTGGACGTGGCCATGTAATTTCACTATCTGACAATGGTTAAGACATTGGCGTGTCGTGTTATGACTTCACATCCATGGTATTGGACCCAGTGTTATGATGTTGCATCATGATGTCACATCCATTCCATTGGACCCGCTGTTAGTACGGTATGTCATGTCATGACGTCACATCAATTCTATTGGATATCAGTGTTAGTACAACATGTTGTGTCACGACATCACTCTATCATTAGATCAGGCCAGATATAATGGCTTGAGGACATTTCCACGTTGATGGACAGTAACTTCCTGTGATCTCTTCTATCGGATCCCATTCAGGAGAGCGCACGTGGAAGTACCTAGTACCAATGGCAAACACCTGCAGCAGTGAATTCTATCTCCTAACAGTAAAGAGTTCCATTAACACCAGGTGGTATTGACGCAACACAACTCGCGTACACCTTTTAACCTGGGTTCTGTCCAAGATGATTACACTGGCTTTCAGTAGATACAGCTTGACCACTTACACAGAACTGCCATCAGGACACACTATGTTGTACCTAGTACCTTGTACCTGTACCTAGTATATGTACCTTGTACCTAGTACATGTACCTAGTACCTGTACCTAGTACCTGTACCTAGTACCTGTACCTAGAACGTGTACAAACCCAGGACTAACCCTGCAATACCAGCGATGTCTAGTGGAACAATGTCAAGAATCCCAAATTTAATGTTAAGACACCTCAAATTATATCAATAAATTAAATTTTAAGTATCTTTTTACACCAATCAGAAGAATTCTGTTTCTTGCGATTCATAATTTTTTATTATTTTATTTCTGATGATGATACATGTTTAACATTGAATTTAGCATTTAGAAATACTCTTTAAAACCGTAACAGTCTTGTGGTGTGGTGTACACACACAGCACTGAAACATCTGCATCTGTTGACAAGAGGGGAGGATTAAGCATCAGCGGTAAAGCTATCCATCCCTGTAGTCATAAACTGATCGTTTTCTAGACATAAAAAGATAATTTTCCAGCCATTAAATTATCATTCCATCAGAACGCCATTTGCTTTTCATTGTACAGTTAACAGGTTGTTAGCAATATTACATGCATCACAACCTCATCGTAATATCGTTGACATTTTCTATTTTTATAAATTTTCATTAATGATCCAATAACCATTAAGCCTAGACTTGTTTAGTTCAAGACGGACACACTCATACACCTTTACCACAGCAGTGTTCAAAAGCAGCAAGTGCTAGCCTTGAGCTAGCTCCTGGACAGACCTCTGTCTGTAGGAGGGTGAGAGTGTCAGGCAACACCTGCTGGCTCTCTCCGTCTTGAACATGCCTCTGGGACCTCCCTCTGTCTGGACCCAATCATCCCCGACTACAAAACACCTGATCCAGGCTCGGTGTCCCAGACCCGCTAGGACCACCGAGACCACCGAGACCACCAGGACCGCCAGGACCACAAGGCTTAGGACTAAAAGGATCGGAGGCAAGCCTGTACTGTAACTGTGTAGCTTCCGATCAATCAATATACTACAGGCCCATGCACGGAGCTGCAGCTCTATACATACATGCATCTGATTGCCGGATCGATCACATGGAAGCGACGCAGCTCGAACCTCAAGTTTTAATGTGTACATTTTCAACTCAATGGCATATTGTTGAAAGCCTGTGCTCAGGGGCATGAAATTAATCTTCCTAGATTGATGTTTGATCGAAGAAGGATTGAATTCTAGTTACAAGCTTGTTATTATTCAAAAGTAATGATTAGGGGATGAAATAACGTATCTGGAAAGGAGCAAATAACCGTATGGTAAACTGTGTCCACTTTCAGTGTTATTGATGGAATTGTATGCAAAATAATTATCTAAAACCTTGTTCAAGGAGGGTGCAGAACAATGCTAGTATATGGAACAATGCAGCTAGTATTATATTATCTTGCAACAGTAAGTTTGATGAGTTAATGAACAACAGGACACTATAGTACATGCTACAGTACATCACAGATTCTGGTATCCCTCAACCTCTGTAGAAAAAGAAAGAAGCTCTCTTAAATGTTGAGAAAATGCAACGTGGCATGTTAATAATTCCCATAATAGACACAGCACTTTGATAGCTAGACTTATTATTTAATTGGAGATGTTTATCTAAAATTGGAAACTGTCAATGATGGTAAATTTGCACAAATTCTTCTTGCCGCCATTGGTCCAGGAAACAAGCCACCGAACTTAGGAACATCTCGCTCAAACTAATGCAATTTTACCATGCCATTTCCGCTGCATGAAATGGGCAATTTTCTTGGTTAACCAATGTGCACCGCTCTTTGACAGTTCACTCATGCCGCTATTATTAACTTCCAGCCTGTAAATAATAATGCATGTGTCGTGTTCCGTATTATAACTTTGGTCTGGTGAAACTTTTTGGTCTCATTTCCTATCATGATCCATTTAAAAGTTTGGAGGCTGGAGAGGGCTGAAAGAGCAAAGCTAGTTCACAGGATTTTTCAGACCGTCATTTGGAGTGGCAATAAATCACAAACAGCACCGTTAAACAGGTTTTCAGCCAATCCTCACTGATTGCAGAGGTTGCTGCGAGCCTGTTTGTAACTCTCCCATAGGTGAAGGTAAAAAAACCAGATGCCATATGAAATACAAATAATACTAGTGCCATCTGTAGTGATTGTCTATATGGATGAGAGAGTTTTATGTCATTTTACACAATCTTTCAGCAATATTGTTGAGATATGTTTATGGTGGGGGGAGAACCTGAGAACATGTGCTACAGTAAGACATATTAGCCATGGATGATACTGATGAGGAAAGGATAATAATAGTACACAGTATACAGACATTTTATCCCAATTTTCTTAACACTCAAATTCTCTTAACACCATCCAAATGGGATTTAAAAACATAATGTTTTGGAAAACCAAAAAATACATACACAAAGAAGACAAGCAATCTATTAACTTAATCGCTTGTTGTCCGACTATATATAAAAACATAAAGGTTTTAATTTCACAAAGAGTATAAGACTCAAATTTGCTTAAAGTAGATCCCCTACTTGATCACAACTATCACTTTACTATGAAGGGTCTTCCATTCGAAGTAAACAAACCATTTACAAATTCTCATCATCAATACACACTGATATCTGAATTGGGAAAAGTGAGCATGTCACTTTAAATAATATTAATAACCTTGATGAAAATCAGACCGGCCTTCACTTGGGTAATTATGTCAGACAGCCAATGACCCGGTGATTACCAATAATAAGACAATTGTCTGCCGATGTAAAAGACGAAAATGTACGTATAATAGAATCAATTTCTGCAAACACAACAACCCCGAAAGCTTAATTGAATTTAATACCTTGCTAAGATATTTCATATAATGACACATATTGATATAGTATAGCAATCTCTTTAGCAGAGTGAGTCTTGGAGTGGAAGAAACATCCAATATAGAATACATGCAGTGAAAGCCATTACAGTTTCGCATTTTCTGCCCGCCTCGAATTATGGTTGATAATGACAGGACCGCGAGTACTTTACATGGACCGCGAGCTGTGAGTACTTTACATGGAGTTCTGACTCGGCAGACATTCCGTGTCCACCATGTTGAGGCGGCACTTCCTGTTCTCTGTAGTCGTCAGTAGGTCTAAATTAGTCACTTCCTGTAACCCAGTCAATATGTTTGCCACCGATTTTCATCATGGAGCTGAAAGCTGTGGCACGGGTGTAATCGAATTATACCATTCGCCTAACCACTGCCTCTAACTACATATAAATACCCCATTAAAATCCGTGATTGCGAGGGTTACAAATGGCAAATGGCACTGCCATCCTGTATATTAGCATATGTCGGAGATGAAGTGCGGCTAATTTCCCTCACCTCGAGCCTTTACGACTCGCGATTGGCCAGTCGAATCCCATTTGGCCGCGGAAGTGTATATAGTGGTTAGACGTATACAATCAAACTGGTGATCAGGCACTGGCTAAATGTATTCTGGAACTTAAAAAGGAAGAAAAAGTCGTTTCAGACCGTATGGATGTAAATCTGATTCGAGTAGAGAAATGACGGCAGGATTAGGCTTGTCAATAAATGTGGTGATGCCGATTCCGACTGCTTCTCGCCATAATGCGTCATGAATAATTCATCATTTCTGAAAACAGTAGACTAGACGACTGTATTCACTAACAAGACACAAGAATCTACTAGCATAAATGCTGTTGATGTGGCCTTTAGGTCCTAATGTATTCAAATAGGAGATTGAATGAACGTGTTGCCGCTTTAAGCCGTTCATGATATTTAATGGATACTATAGTTGTCTATTACTTGTAGGAGGAATCCTAATAGGATATAAGCATAGATATAGATACCAGCTAAGACGAGCAACATTTCAAAGTAATATTTCCATTAATTACATGACACTATATTGCTTATAATTTAATATTCCAGCAACACATACGGTAGGGCATAGCCTTTAGAAATCTATATTTTCCGAAAGGCAAAGTTTGAGACATATTATTATTTCTTCCAAATTATTTATTATCTTTCTACAGACGTGTGAAATCCCAGAGCATCATGTAATACTGGATTTTCATAACATTGGAAAAAAACTGCTCTTGAAAGCAGAGACATTTTGAAAGAAGCTTGAAGATTTCCATGGAAACCAGACAAGTCTCCAGCAGTGGAAACCTCGATGACCTTTCATTGTTCTCGTATTACCATAAAGTATCAGCAGTGACAAGTTTCTCCACTCCTGGATACGTTTTTATTTGGATTCCGAAATTCAATCTTGAGATTTCTTATGTGATTTTTGATGTTGTCTTGGCAGTATTGGCTTCACAGAAACTTTATACTCTTCCTTTTTATCTATCCGTGACAAATTGTTCCGAGAAACAACAGTTAACATCTTTACGAGTTTTAAACTTTCCGAAAGGCATCCCAAATCACGTTTTTTTTCTATACTTAGCAATATCAGTCTCTCGAGTTGTCACCCAAATTATCCTTATTCCACTATCAATCAAAACTTGGTTTGATTTAGGCGATGGTTTTCCTAAAACAAAGCCAGCCTCAACGAGAACAAAAAACATTATGTCTGTTGTCTCAATACGATCATGGATACCACACTTGGTAACTTGAGTACCCAAGAATGAAGACGAACCTATTTAACTTTTTATTTCTTTCAAATATACGTCTGCGAGACCCCCACAACAAAGCCCCGATGGCAAAAGGTCGAAATGGCCTCCTACGTTTTCAAATTTTCGAAGAATTGCAACTAGATAAAATTTCAGAACAGTTCTGTTGCATTGAAAAACAATTGTTAACAAGCATGCCTAAATAATTACAAAGCATGGCACATTGTGACACATCAATAGGATCGTTCCCTCGGGATCATCTTAACCTGCTAGTGATGTTCAAGAAAATGACAGATAATCTCAAATCCCCGGCCAATCAGATTTCTGCACGCATGCATGTCAAGCTGTCACAATCGGGTGAAAATGCCACGTGTGTGTGCGCATGGAATCTCATACGGTGATGGAATTTAATCTTCCATTTTGAAATACAGAGTGTCTGATCTGACCAGAGCTTCAGGAAAACATATAGAAAAAGGACATAAATTCCTGGCATCCTGGCATCTTGGCATCCTGTTATCAAGCGTTCACTGTATACATTTGCAGTAATGACAATCAATATTTCAAACTCTTAGACAATCATTATTTCATGGCCCTCAGAAACAAAACTGTCAGTGATATTATGATTTTTTTTCCAGATTTGAAGTTATGACAATCCATGTTTTATACTCTTAGGAACAAAGCTGTAAGCAATAGCATGAAATAAAAATATATTTTCAGATTTATGCCGAAAATTCCGTTTCTATGAATGTTTCTAATTAGTTCTTACTGGGAAATAAAAAAAACTATTCAGCCAGTTCTGAAATGGCCTGCCACTCAGACCGTTGATAACGAGGAATAAAAGTTAGCATGGAAAGTAAATTCTTATCTAATGAGATAGTGAGTGCTGAAAATCAGACTAAGTGTTAAAAAGGATCCAAAATTTTGAATTTATTTCAGATAAGATCACATTTTCTTTCTAACCAATTTGTAGCAAAAGTGGAAATGCCGTACATATTCTACAGAAAGAAAGAAAGAAGTAATATCGCACCAACATGACCACAACGTTCTTTTCCAAACTATTCAAGATTACGTCAAAAATCAGGAAATATTTCCATGAATAAATATACACGTTATGCTGTGAAATGATGAAATACTTGATGATCTAAAGATTGAAGTGTTATTTATTTATCATATTGTTTATCAAATTATGGTGGCATAACCCTATCTATCTCCCACGGTGAGCTCAGTAGGGGTTAAAACGGATCTGACCAAATCGCCTATCTCTTCCACTGGGTAAATATTGATCCAGCATTACCTGCAGATGTCGGACAAAGAGAAAGGTCAGAACACAATAGCGCCACTCTCCAGAAACATGGGGTACATTTCTGCTAAAAGTGGAACTCTTGTTTTCCAACAACATCAGCGGTGGCAGTAGTTAGGTGTTCAGTGGCAGTAGTTAGGCGTTCATTGGCCGTAGTTAGGCGTTCGGTGGCCGTAGTTAGGTGTTGGTTGGAGGAAGTCCAAGAGAAGAGCGCCAGAGGAGTTGGGGAGGAAATACCTTGTCACTCAGGAGGAGTATCCCATTGATAACACGCTGGTTGACAGGCGATGTGCGGCCAGTGATTGATGCCGGTTCCATGTGCCGTCTGCTCCCTCTGCACAAACACGCACCTGATGAGAATCCTCTTCAACTCCCAAGAATCCCCTTAAACTCAGAGCCCCGGACACGACAAGATAAAGACGTGCCACCCACCAGAGTCTCTATAGACATCCATGACCACATTAGCAATTTCGTCCAGAGTGAATTATCAATAAAAAATTATCATCAATTTTGAAGAAGCCAATGATTTGTAAGTTGAAGATGATTTGAATCAGAACATTCCAGTGTGTACTTAAGCATCTCTGTCAGAACAGAACAGAACAGAGCAGAGCAGAGCAGAGCAGAGCAGAGCAGAGCAGAGCAGAGCAGAACAGAACAGAACAGAACAAAACCTTTATTTCATTCACTCAAGCCGAGAATCTCAAATAAACAACAAATTACCATTTTTTTGAGCATTGACTAAAAAAAATGGAGGTCAGCTGCGACCATGTAAGATTTACTTCTGGTTTCCTCCGAGTTAATTCAATTTGTATGCCTAATTTCAAATGTAGTTTTGGCCAGAACCTGATCCAAATTGGAAAACCTATCAGGTATATCAAAGCAACAATCTAAATGCAGCATTTCCCGTGGAGAAGGAATGAGAAACAGAATCTCAATTTAAAGGAATCCTTCTCGGGGAAAAAACGTACTTGAGCAGGGAACCCCGGATTGAAACAGGACTCCCGGGCATAAAGCTATCACGTCCTGTGAACAGGCATTGTCAATGTGGATGGTAATTGGGTGGTGGAAAAACAACATCGGAACAATTACTAGACAGATTCCATGACCTGGGGTGACATTTGACTGATAGGATTGGAGTCACTGTGATTGGGTAAATGTTACTGTGCCGCATGACGTCATTGGCTGAAGCGAGAACTCGGATTGCTCGATGAAAAACAGAATGAATCACTTGTTGTCACCAACAAGAAAATTCAAATTTAAACAGAAAAAAATAAATGAAGATGCCGCAATTTCTTTTCTCAATATTAATATCATATTTAAATATAAATTCAAATTTTCCATGGTTTTCTTGGCAATATCGTATCCCATGTGTAGTGTTAACCAAGGATACACCCTCTAATTACGTCGTACCCATAACAAATACAGCATTCATACAAATAAACAGCAAACCGTCAGCAAAAACGATCCAGATTTCTATGCAATCGACCTTGGGAAGGCTTCGTGAGAAGAATTGAAGCCAGAAAATACTAATATACAAATATGTCTTCTACACCTGTCACCGTCTGCTTTCAGTTTTGTAGCAGACGTCAAAATTAGCTGCATAGGTGTAACAAGTCAGAGACCGACACAGACAATCGTCTGTATAAACTAAGCTAATCTAGCGGCTGATAGCATTTTACCTGTATACACAACCTCCACCGCACGACCTTTGGTATAAACTAAACCAATTAACAGTTCTAAGCTTTGGGCCTTCCAACATCAAAGAATAGCAGATATCCTGTCCTGGGATATTGTATATGGATCATACACAAAGTGACCAAACCTATAGTGCATTCACGCAGATATGACCTTTCACAGACCATCTTGGATTATGAAATAAATGCTCATGTCTTTTGATGCTCGGGTATATTTGTAAACTCTCGCTAAAAGATTATATCTATCACTCGGTATAGTCCTGTTATAATCCTCGATTCATTCCTAGATGACCTCTACTGGTGTGGTGAAGGTCAACCATTATCAAACACAGAGATCATTGTTTATTCAATACTTCAATAAATCTTGGAATCCTTGTGAGCTTATAGATAATTAATTAGATTCAAGAGAAAGGTTTCCGTCATGTCAGTATGTCAAGATCTTGGCTACTTAGTTGGTATAAACAGGTGATGAACTTTCTCATCCTTTCTCTGACCATTAAAATTCAACATTTACATTAAATAGCGTTCAAGTAAACTGTCTGTAGTATATTTGGAAAACGGTTCAGAGCAATATATCATTAACAGTAGGGATTAATTTACTAATGTGTTATACACCCACAGACCAATGTATCATACGTTAAGTGGTAGGCATAATTTATTATGGAGAAAGACGCATACAGCAATATATCCTAAGCGTGGACCATTAATTTAATATAGAGCAAGACACATGGAGCAATATATCACAAGCGGTAAGCATTACTTTAGTATGTAGCAAGACACGCATACATGGCAATATCATATATTTTACTTAATTTGAAACTGAAAGTTATTCAATATATCAATAGATTTCCCAAGTAATTAAGCTAAATATAGATATAGATAATTTGATAATAACAAATTTTCCGAAAGAACTATATAGAGAGGTTCAATAACAATATTAATGCTGTGTTGGTAACAGTTAGTTTACAATGATGAACATCACTGAGCGGCGTTGAACAAGATTGAACAACACTGCATGACAAGCAACAAGATCCTTGGAGATTTTACTTAATTTAAAACTGAAAGTAATTCAAATTTGATATCAATAGATTTCCCAAGAAAGGGGAATTGATATAGAACGATCTAACAGTGAGTAATGCTGTTATACAGTTAGTAAACAACAGTGCAACAGCAGTGAACAACAGCCAACAGCAGTGAACAGCATTGAACAGCAGTGAACAGCAGTGAACAGCATTGCACCTGACAGACTGATGACCTCTGCTCTAAGATGCCTAACATTGCAGTTCCACCTGGCTGTTCCACCCTACTACAGATGTATGCTGCACCTAACTGCACAGTACTAGGAAACATGCAGCCAAATACACAGATGGCAGCCACATACACAGTTGTCTGAGTTGCTACCAAGAACCAAAATGGTAAAGTAAGTTCAGTCTTCCTGAAATTAATGAAGACATCTTCAGAATATGTTCAGCGTTTGGTATTTCAACCAGAATGTTACAATATGCAATTACATGTCAATAGTTTCTTAAAATTTAAGTTAAGCAGAATTACAATTTACATCAAAGTTTTTAGTAAAACAGATTAGTGTATTGGCATTGAGAAGACAGGCTGAGTTAACCTTCTCCCTGCTGAATAAAATCAAAGTGTTCTATTTCTGCATGTGATCGGGCAAGTTAACTTGCCTTCAGCAGGGAGAGGGTTAATATGGGGTTTAACGTCGTTGCAGGAATCTTTCACCAATTTGAGAACACTGCAAGTTGACAGTAGAATATTGATAGTTTCCATGCGGAGATGGACCAGAATATTTCCATTTTACAAAGAAACAAGAGCAGTGCATTTGGGTTGTTTTTTCCAGGGGCTGGTGATATGTATGCATGATTAATCAGTGCCAGTGAATGGAAGAAGAGGAGAGAGGAAATCAACTTGTCACAGAGAAACCCTACACCATCGGCGCCCCAGTTGGGTTCAGGATCAGAGAAGGCCTTAATGAGCTATTTATTTGTGCAGCGCACTCTAGCAGGTTACTTCTACAAGGTTTTGTGACCAGGGCATTTAATATTTAGTTTTTAACTAGATGTAGCAAATCTACACTCTGAACCAGATCCGCGCATAAAGCGCGAGGACTGTAATTCAAGATGGCTGCCATCATGTTGAAAGCACACGCATCTAAACCAGACACAGCAAGAACTGTCTGACCCACACCCGTGGCTAGTTTGGATTTCACTGAGAAAATATTGAACCGGTATAACGTGGCGCAAAATATGTCAAAAAGTGCGGGGAATTTACTATAAATACAAAGTTATCATTGCTCCTTCCATGGAAAGGGGAGATAACAGAAGTGCGGAATTTTTCATCCAAATTGAGAGGACATGAATGGAACTGTTGCAGTTTGAAGATGATATTTAGATTTCCTTCGCCAACCATTGCGGTGATCAAAACAAGTTTCAGCATGTTTACAATGCTGCGATATGCCACGAGGGCACATTCCACTTGTATCATTGTGCACACTTTGGCATGGAGTATATCAGAGATACAACACTACATTTCTGTTACACATCTTACGCAAGTTCCCAAAGTGCGGACACACTAAAAAAGTGATAATACTTTACTGCAGTGTTGAAAATGTTCTGGTCGACACTGGCAAGCCCATTAGTGGACTTCGGGCTTCATCAACACGAGCAAACTGATTTTGTCTGAAGTTAAGACAATCAGGACAGCTTCTGACGAACTTAAAGGGTTTCTTCTTTCAGAAATGTTGTCATTAGAATACCCCCATTTTGTCTGGAGGCAACAGCTATAGCTTGTCTTAAAAGCATAACATTTGTAAGGTTTTACCAAACATGTGACAATTACTGGAACCAACGTGTTTCTGGAGGGCTTCCTTTGAATGGATACCATAGCATGCCACTTCTTATTAAGGCAAATAATGATCACTGTAAGGTGTTCTGGCTTGTCTAATACCATTTTAATCCACAGTAACAGGTGTTTCTCTGATTCTCATCTGGAAAGATTTTTAAATTGGCACGAGGTGCATATGATAGTCTTGTTGAATATTGAATTTTGAGGAACTGAATATCAGACAACTACAAAGAATTCAAAAGCATGGCAAGAATGTTGAAGCTGTGTTCTTTGTCAATAGAGAGATCTTGTATCCTGAGTACCAATGAATCCTGAACATGAGCTAAAGTTATCCTTGGATTTAACCGCTCATAATAACAAAATGGCCTCCTCGATTCAAATCGCATCATAGTTGCAAAAATTATTTTAATGTCATTTCTGTTATTGTTACTGCAGATAAATAGTAGAACTTATGATGCTGACAAAATTCCAAGCAAGACCGATATTAGTAAAATTCTTGACTCGAACTCCGACCCATATTTGGTAAACCCATGCAAATCCATTTTCAAACCCCTACAAGATCCCATGCTTAGAATCTTAACTATGTCTGTCTGCACATTATGTTGAAAAGACTCCTGGCTTCACGTCATTACTGGCGATGGTGAAGTATAATAGTAGTAAGTACTTGCAGTGCACCATCAGAAAAGGAACATTAGTGCATTGCACGACTGAAGAAAGCGTTTTAGAGGGAGTGCAACCATGTAGCACTTGTATCAATGGCGTGGTCCACCTACGTTGGCTAATGCAAGTATATCCATTAACCCTATCGGAGAAGTGCAAACGCATAATATTCGGCATCCACTTCATTAATGGTTTTACTCCATACGGTGGTGAATGGAAGCCGATTCAAAACCAGACACTAAAGACGTGCTGTCACAGTGAATATGGAGTTTAACGTCGCTGCGGGAATCTTTCACCCATTTGCTACGATTGCTGTCACGGGGAAGATGATCGTTTTCGTGATAAAAAATCCAACTTTTCTCAGCGTGGAACCTCACTGAGGTCTATATCGGTTGTGGGAATTCTTTGAAACACCAGAATTACGCCATTTTGAATTACCTGGTTTCATGGTCATGCTCAGCATGTTAGTCTATTATGTTGATTCTTCTCCAGCTGACAGGCCAAGGAACTGCATTATTATGAAAGGTTCGCGAAAGTCCTGATGCTAGTTAGACAGCAGGATATGAGATCATCGACATATTGCTCTCACCTGGTTTCAAAGCTGCCAAGTTAAAAGTTAAATACTGACTACTGGGGTTGCTTAAAGGCATAATATCACAGATATTTATGGTCGTTTGGGACTAGTTCTTAGCTACAACTGCAAAATACATTCACTT
>JAUTBZ010187536.1:0-22465 GCA_032361785.1 Lepetodrilus galriftensis | reverse complement strand
TAAGGCATGCTCTAAGCGCCACATTATTATCCCCGGTCAATGGATCATTGTACACTCAGTGTTCCTTCTCAACTCCCGGGGGAGTATACAACCCAAGCTGCCGTTTCCAGCACTACAAGGTAATCATTCACATGTCCATCTCATCCATCTCATAGATAGTCAATCTTTCTTTCTTGCTGTTTGTCTGTTTCTCTCTGTGCATCTCTCTCCCACATTCTCTTGCCCACTCTCTCTCTCTCTTTCTCCACACACACATACTTTACACACACACACTTTACACACACACACACACACACACACACACACCATCAAACAGTCCCAGTAACTCTTAAGTTTACATATTGCACAGAAGCTAACAATCCAGATAAGATCTGGCATTTTAATAATGCTTATTAAATTGCACTTTCCATTTCACAATTTCCTTATACATGTATATGCCCCAAATATTTCCCACTAAAACAGCAATCCCAGGTAAAACCTCTTAACAAACACACACACACACACACACACTCTTCTACCCCTATCAGTGTTCATCAAACATACGCAGTGTTCATAAGCAAAGACAAGCTTATAATAACACAACCCCGTAAACGCATCCAAAAGTTTCCGTAACTGATGCTATCGGCCCATCCTGCGGTGTCATGGCCAATTATCTCCCTTGTTCCAGTAGATGGCGCTGATGGTGCTGATGCCGCCGCCGATGCTGCTGTCATTGTCTGCTGCCAGAGTCTGGGACCGCTGTAGTAGCAGCAGCAGCTGCTTGAGGATGTCTGTCTGGTTTTTGCCGAGGCGGCGGCGATGATGTTGTACCGACAGCTGAGAGTCATCCATAAGACAGATCCATATACACCAGTTCCTTATCATGCATGATTTACCCCGCATGTCTCCACAATCAAGATTTGCCCAGCTCCGAAATATATCCTTGCCATTGTCTGATCCGATATATAGTAGTCTGATCTGATATATTCCTTGCAGTTTGTCTGATCTGATACATTCCTTGCAATTGTCCGATCTGATATCATTCCTGCCATTGTCTGTGCCGTTATAATTCTTGCGATTGCTAGTGCCGATATAATCTTTTGCCATTGTCTGAGGTTTTTTCTATTGTCTGAATATTCCTCTTAGAATGCCAGGAATGTCACATACCATACCTCCATTGCCAAACTGTATCATGAAATGCTTTATAAGTCATTCCTGGATACAATTTGATAATAAATATTTTGTTAAACTTTAAAAGAGAGAGAGAGAGAGAGAGAGAGAGAGAGAGAGAGAGAGAGAGAGAGAGAGAGAGAGAGAGAGAGAGAGAGAGAGAGCGAAAGAGGATGAGTGATTATGGAGTTCAACGTCGCTGTGGGAATCTTTCACCCATTTGCAACAAAGAGAAGAAAAAAAAGAGTATATAGAAAAAGAAAGAAAGGCGAAAGAGAGAAGAAAAAAAAGGAACTAGTAAGAAATAAATATGAAAAGATAAGGGAAGAGAGAGATTGAGGGAGAGAGAGGGAGAGAAACAGGAAAGAGCGATACAAGAAAGACAGGAAAGAGTAAGAAAGTGGAGATGGAAGGAAAGAAATAGAGAAAGAGAGAGAAAAAAAAAGGAGGGCGAGAGGGGAGAGAGAGAAATAAAATGGAAAAGGGGAAATACAGAATGAAATGCTCTTTTATGTATTCCAAACTACAATTAATGTAAAAAGAGATATCATTCACTGATTCTCCAGTTGCAGGAAGAGACAGGAGTATAATGTTCCTCACTTAAAGCCAGGATGCCACAGAAATGACGGCACCTATTAGGAGGCACTTGATCAAGGATCAAAGATAAATGTATGTCCTCTCCAGAATGTGGATCTCGCTAAGCTGCCCTGGTATGTAAAACTTGCCATCGTAAACTAAGAAATCAATTACACCTGCTTTCCTTAACCCTCTCGCTGCTGGGTTAGACACAGACACAGCTTATTTGAGCATCTCCTGCTGCCTCCAGCATTGAGAGGGTTAAAACATACATAGAAGCAACCATAGCCTTACCATAGAACCAAGAAACACCACTATACCCTTGAGATAATTGATAAAATTGCAATTATTAAAATATTTAATTTCATATATTATTTTTACATTCAGATATGAATTCAATGAACTATTTAAAGACTCTTCAGCAAGACTTCTATGATAAAAATGTGGGATTTCTTTCTTAATTTTTTTTTTTTCTACAATGGCCCGAGTCTCAAGTTCTGAGGAAAAGCCATTTATTACAAGGGGGGAGGAATTCATGGGATTTAAGTATTTACAGGTGTGAGAGGGAGATGGTGGTTGTGGGCAATATATGGCACATAGCACTTCCAGTTGGCCAGCCAACTCATAAACTTACATACCTGTGTTGGAGCCTATTTATCTGCCCATTCACCATGCGTTCATTGGGGCCACATACAGGTGACCCGATGGCTCGCATTTCAGTCGGAGAAACTATGAGATATATCTAATCTGCAGGTGAGCTTCTTGACACGTTGTTGTGGTGTGTGTGTGTGTGTGTGTGTGTGTGTGTGTGTGTGTGTGTGTGTGTGTGTGTGTGTGTGTGTGTGTGTGTGTGTGTATGTGCATATCAAATCAGTGGGGATATTTGAGATTTTAAAATAATAAAAATAACAATAATAATAATAACAACAATAACAATAAATTATTGTCAGTACACCTTTAATTCCCCCATCCACCCGCATAATGATGTGAAGTTGGTATGGAGAAGAATAGAGGTTTTCAGTAATTAGAAGTTTTTGTGTCAGTGCCCCTTTAATTCTCTTACCTACCGCATCATGGCGGTGTGTGGATAAATAAAGTTGGCGGGGAGGGATAATATCTGGCCCCAAGTATACAAAACCTTTTTGAGTACAATTCCATGCTCAACTAACAGTTTTATTCACAAATCCCCATATAAAATTTGAGTTTAACTATGAAATCATCCTCAAAGAGTTTCGTAATCTCAGGGCCAGAATTATTTAATAATTTAATGATAATAAGTTTTCACTTCGTAAGTCTTTAATCCCACACACAGTGACATCGTGACATGCTACGTGCACATACAGTCAGTTGGAGGAGCGGCAATAATATTTGGTCTATTTAAAAATGATAATAATTGTGTCCCTGTACCTTTAATATACCCCCATCCCATTATGCATTATAACACTTCATAGGGCATCCATAGTCACCTCCTGCTTGAAGAAAGTTAATCATACTTCTATCCAGATTGCCAAGCATGTAAAGAGACTCCCATTCCGACTTATTCCATAGTCGAAATCTTCCACAACTCAATATTAAACATAAAGGCTTTATGACTAAGCAAATCCCCTATTATAGTTTAATGGTCCATATTGACTTTAAAAACCAACCAAATCCTTTGCATAATATACAGTGACATGAATTCACATATTGACATTCAGATCCTGCGGAGGGGACTATGTGGTACAGACAACGAAATTCGTTCGAATAAAAGGATTCGCAGTTTAAACTGTCGTTAAAGCTGGTGTGAGCTTGTTTGCTTAACCAAGAAATTTTCACACTGGGATGATCTTCCAGTCTTTTGAGATGATTTCATCTTATTGAAATTGTAAACACTTCCTTTACAACAGAGCATCCAATGCTGGCCCCAATAGACACAATGCCCAGCCAATACCACCTATCTATGCAGCCAATACCATCTATCTATGCAGCCAATAAAGACCCCGGCGATGTTTCAATGGAGGTATTCTCCGTGTTGTGTTGGGGGTACGGTACGCGGACCGACATAGCAAACAAACGGCTGTGGGAAGGCGACATCTTTGCCACTGTCGTCGACACAGATGCCGACAATGAGGCAAAAGAGGTAGGATGCTTATGTAAACTGACACATCCGATACGACGAGCAAATTTCGACGCAAATAAAGTCACAACCCACTTCTCCCCCCTCCCTCCCTCCCCTTTTTTTCTGTCCATCTCTGCATTTTAAGATATTTCGCTTGCAACTACGAATGCGTGAGAAAGATTAACACAGCATTGTCATGTCTCCTTTTCATATTGTATCTCAGATTTATCACGCGGATGCGACCAATTTCGGCGATAAGGACCCGTCTTGAAAGGGATGGAATAAATGTGTTTGAATAGGATGTATATGCTGCAGCGATGAGTGTACCGACATAAGCTGTAGTCAAATATGTGAAGAAAGGCCTAGACGTTTCAGCTTCGGTTCTCGAGAACTTTTTTTCCCCGATGTCGGCTTCATCAGCAATATTGTCTACTTCATACTAGGACTTATTGTTACTGAAATTGCAGTGAATGTGAAAGGATCCTAACATGCGGATTCTTCACCCATTCAATTTTGTCTTCCGAGATCTTTTTTAACACGGCAATGATAATCTTGTCACAAACTCTCGATTGAGAAAAAATAAATACAAATTCTGAAAAGGATACTTCAGAACAAGCTGAGTATGTACACCTTTAAGTGCAAATGTTTGTTTGGTTTAATATGTCACAATTTATGGTATTACTTATTGGCACTCAAATTTATTACTACTTTTTAATGTTCCCATGTGAAGGAATTTAGCAAGTACTGTTAAGTGAGTGATCACAGAAAAATTGCACTACATTTTCAAATCAATTACAGTATATTCATTTTTATCAGTAACTTTTAAAAACAACAGTTGAAGCATAAGATACCTGTTTCAAAAAAATTACCTCAAAGAAACCAGAAAGTATTGCTCCAAAGAGAAGAATTAAAATTTATTGAGTGAAATTCATCCCTTCATAGAAAACATCCCAATATCTAGAAAGTATGACATTTGATACTTTTGAGAACACAGATGACATAATATCATACACCATAAAGGCTATTTACAACAAAAAAATCAAACTCAAAACCATTACAAATCCAAAATATTTATGAACATTAAATATCAACAGTGATGACATCTTCGTTCAACAGAAAGCGCAAAAAAATATAAAACCACCGAAAAAATTACGAATTTAATTTCTCGTGTCATGTGGTAATACCATTAGAGTTTTTAATGTAGATAAGTCTTTTAGAAGTACGATGTATTTATTACTCTCGCCCTTTGATAACACAGCCTAGGAATGCTATCAGATCTAGGCCTATTTCCTGCAACCCCTTACCCTTATCCACGGACCATGGGCACAGTTACAAGAAGCCTTCGTAGCCACTAAGAAGAAGGAGGAGGTAAGGAAGAGGAGAAAGAGGTAAGGAGGAGGAAGAAGAAGGAGGAGGAAGAGGTAAGGAGGAAGAAGAAGGAGGAGGAGGAGGTAAGGAATAAGAATAAAAAGGAGGAGGAGGAAGAAGAAGAAGGAGGAGGAGGTAATGAAGAAGGAAAAGGAGGAGGAGGAGGTAAGGAAGAAGAAAAGGAGGAGGAAAAGGAAGAAGAAGATGGAGGAGGAGGAGGAGGAAGAGGAAGAAGAAGCAGGAAAAACTTTAGCTCTTTAGAGCTGTTATTCCGATAAATGAAACCAACAGAAATGTTTTAGCAATACAGATCAAGATAAAAGTTTTTAAAAAGTGGATAAGAGACCATAGCGCTCTCATATATTTCTATTTCTAGCTTATCACTACCAGAGCCTTATTGTATCTCAAGCTAAGTCTGTTAGTCCACAGGACCTTCATGAAAGCATACCCATGATGCCAACAGACCTGCAACACTGGCAGAGATACACTTCTAGGACTATAATATGTGAGCTCAAGAACACGCTCAACTTGAAGAAGAAGAAGCTGCTCAACTTGAAGAAGAAGCTGCTCAACTTGAAGAAGAAGACAAACTTATTGAAAAGTCATTCAATAAAACAGCAAAAGAATTGAAATATTGGCCATTAAAATGTCCTCTTGCCCATAACCTTCACAGTTGCAATCTGTTTGAAAACATGTCTGCTGAGGTTCCAGAGTTTGCTGGTTCCGATTTGTTCCTAGAAAACTAGCATTCTGTCCTCTTTGATAACATCTGTAGCACAGCGCCCTGAGATCGCTGTTTCTAGTGCTTTCCCCTGAGCTGAACCGATTCCAAATTCCACAACAGCAGGTAAACTGTCATAACTGGTTTATTTGAGTGGAGTAATTTTTTCGAGATAATTCCACGTCTTCAAAACATGGGAAAACAATGGCTGTATGTATAAGGGTTTCCATGGTGGTCAAGGATAAATGTACTGGCAACAGATATAATTGTTGTTCTTGGCCCAAGCCAATGTGAACTGGTACTTGAATACCACTGAGAAAACATTCATAACCAGGAAATTATAGCATATTAAAGTCAAGAAAATGTATATGTAATTATTTTAAAGACACACACATTTTAATTACGTTCATCAATTGGTACATTTTGGCATGCAATGATTACAAACTCCTTTCAGAGACTAAAACAATATCTCTTAAAGCTCCCGACACCATTTCCGTTAATGCGCAATATTTGCCATGAATTCTAAGTATGAAAACGCATGTAATGTTTCATTACAAGCAACATTTCGTCATTTGGATTCAGATTACAAGTCGGAACAGTCATCTATCATACTTAACTTCTGCTGTGAATTCCTTCCAAAAAAATATTCAGGACATAATGCTGATAAGATGAAAGATGTACCAAGTTCATAAAACGAGGCCACATCATAAACCTTTGGGAAGAATGTACATAATTTGAAACAAATGTGAATGAACATTTTCCTGGGAATTGAAATGCATTGTCAGCGCTTTATAAAAAGAATTAATGTCAAATCAAGAATCTTCCTATTGTAAAGCAACATTTTGCTCAGCATGGGCATATAAAAACTAACTGTCCCATGGCATCAAATTAATAAATGGTGCTTTAAAATTCAGTCACAAGGTCAAGGGAATGGTCTTGATATAGCACAGCCGCCCCGTTGTGGAGGAATAAGCTATGGAACATAGCAGCTTTAATGACAGTCACTGTGACAAGGATATACTTCATATGACAACATATGATTCCAACACGAGTTGTATAAAATGACATGGGAAGCGGGCCTTTAATGTTGCAGTTTATCCTCGGCTACATTGCCTTGATTAATGTCAGCGTACAGAGGCCAGTCCCAGGGTCAGATGTGTGGCCATGCTCACCCACTGTGACCGTACTCCCGAAATTCTTAAATACGCACACACATATAAATTCCTAAAAGGGGTAAATTCTATTCCCATTCTGAAGAAAAGTACAAAACACGTTCCCAAACCTCCTACATTTCACCCTGCATAATGCCAACAGCTTTGGTTGTATACTCTCCAGGGAGTTGAGACGGAACACAAGTACACACTGTTCCATTGACCGAGGTCAATAATGCGGCAATTAGAGCATGCGTTAGGGAATGGATGTGGTGCATCATTATACATATTATTGATTCAATATTTTGCAATGGACAGCTGAAAGATTACTGCAAGTGGGGGTTAAACAGTAATTCTTGATTCCATTCATATTTCAATACTATGTGTGGTACCTTGTTTTAAAGAGCTCCGGGAGATCTTTAAAGTTAAGAGAGCACATTTTCTTCTTTTTAAAGGATGTATTTTGGGTCCGGGAAAGGGTAATATATATTCACATTCTGAAGATAAGTACTTACCAGGTGCAACAATGTCTGTGGAGTCCAGCAAGCCATTCCTGAAAGCAGATAAAACATATATCATTACACATTCCTGCAAGCATGCAGATAAAACATATATCAATATCCATTCCTGAAAGAAGATAAAATACATATCATTGTCTATTCATGCAAGCCAATAAAACATTTATTACATGTATTATCCATTCCTGAAAGAAGATAAAACATATCCTGCAAGCATGTTCATGCATAATCATGTTCCTGCAAGCAGAAACTAAAATAAAACATATATCATTATATGTTCTTGCAAGCAAGTAAAACATACATTCCTGCAAGCAAATAAAATATATATTACACATTCCTGACAGAGGATAAAACATATATCATTATACATTCCTAAGCAAGCAGAAAAAAACCCAACATTAACACACATTCAATCCATACCTATCTAAACTGTATCATCTTCTGAAAGCATTATGTGACAACACTCGCAAACGACGTACAGAAGAAATATATCACTGGATATGTAATACAATGGGATTGGGTGTTGATGGTGCTGTAAGAAAGATAATCTGGGCTGAGGGATTAACGCGGGGATCAGACGCAGTCGCTGGGCGATCACTGGGTGATCGTGACAAAGCAATAAGAATCTCCAGAGATCATCCATCTCTTTGAACATAAGTACTGGATGCTACTATACTTTCAGAATAATTACTTTCCGTGTATTTTATTTTTTTTTGTCTGGGAGAAGTCCCCATGGGATCTGACTCTCTAAGGAGCATGCAGATCTTTGAGTGCCTTACGCAACTGATTGTCGCTGGCATTTTCCTGGGACTTGTTATCACTGGGTGTGTGGGGATGATGGGTGTCCTAAGATATACGCTTCCTTTGAAAGCTTGTTGCTTTATCGCCAGTCCGAGATGGCTGTCGACAGATACATTACCAAGACTGACCCATGATGGACGACTACCGCCACTGGACATAGGTGGCCCCGCCCATTACCAGAGAGCATGCTGGGATATCTGGCCAGATTAGCAAGTTTAATACTCCGTGTAGCATTTCATTGAGGTGTTCATGTCTCTGATTTCAATATTTGGACAATAAAGTTTAATTTAATAAATTAATATCATTATTAGTATCATTAATTAAATTATTAAATATGTCTACATTATTTGTTCATTATGGATTGATATTATCCTAAGGTTTATTTATCATTATTTTAATATTACATCGTTCATATACCAGGAAATATGACAATATTGTATTGGTTGAAAATCAACATAGCGGCTCAATAAACATATAGAGCAGATAAAACAAAATTTATGTAATATTAAAACAATAATAATGGCATTTATAAAGTTGGGACAATAAATTGAATTGGTTTAGAATTCACATGACATCTAAAGAAACCGATAGAGATAAAAAAAGAATTACGCAATATTAATTTTAAAAAATAAATAATAATACAGTAATCCAAACATTTAATACAAGGTACGGTAACATGGATTTCACACAACAGAATTCTCAAAGCTTAACAATTTACAAAAAATGATTGAAACTTCAAAGAAGACTTTAGTTCTAAAGTCTAATATAATTCCAATTCCATCATGCATCCATATCTTTGTACAGGTAAGTGACCGAAGATGGCACATGACCGCAGACTATATGACACGTGGCCATGTTCCGGACATAGATGACCCCTCGACACAGGGCCCAGATAGACACGATACGAGGCATGAGCGAAATACACCCACCCATGCCATGTTGTCCCGTGGTGTGTATGAAATCTTCTGGTACAGAATCTACTCGGTCACCAGGCTCAACGTGGGTTCTTCCGCTCACCCGCCAGCTGACAGATGACAGCTACATGCCTCCTCAGAGGTCGCTATGGTTCATTCTTGTTTACTGAATGTTTCTTCTTGCTTATGCTTCTTACTCAATCATTTCTTATGCCTGAATACACAATAATGTTCGTCCATTTTGGAGAGCGTTTTTACTATCTTGGACCGGAGCGCATTTCTCAGTTTTGGAGCAGTGCGCTTTCCCATTTTGTTTAGTGATTTTTTTTTGGCACTGTCGTTATTGTTTCAGAAATTTCATGATAAGGAATACAAAGGGGGAAAGGCTCTGCATGAGTACTACGAGGGCACCGAGTTCAGGAAGGCGAACTCATGGCTAAGGAATGACGATTTTAAATTGCAAGATTCTGAGTGGCTTTAACCCATGGCTTTTATGAATGAAGCTTCATGTTTTGAAGGAAGGAATGTCCAACGCATAACTTTCAAATAAATGTTGTCGCCTATGGGAGAAATATTTCCACTGCGATGTAAAGCATTACTTCATTCATTCAAGAAAATGGGTTTGAATCCAAACTTTTTTTTTGTAAAAGGATGTGAATCTATGAATTTGCACGGATCCATGGTCATGTAAATCTCTGTCAATAATCAGTGGTATTACTTTATTTCTCGACCATTGTGTTACAAAACATTTTCAGTTCTTAATGGAATGCAAGAACTGGAATGCATGTTAGTATATCCATAACTGTATGATCCATTAAAGAAAACTACTTCCATGCACACCCAATATACGAGGAAAATTGTTTAACATTTCAGAACTGAATTTAAAATCTTGGCGGATTAGAACGCATACCACGTGTACATGTCCTTAATATGTCCTGTGCTCTTAAATTCAGAGAAGCACAATTGAAACATATTACCACGGGAGCATTTACCATCACCTGACAGAAATTCACCTAACACAATGCGTGCTGAGCTGGTGTTAGTATAAGTGAGCTGTACCGGCTTATTGAAATACACGGGTGTTTATATCCAAGTAGCGCCACATAGCGGAAGTTTACTTTGGCTAGCGGTAACAGCCATGGCCCCCACACGCTAAGAACCTCGGCCAGATCAGGGCTGCGCACATCTGACAATGTTTTGTGTGTAAGTAAGGCATATACAAGTGTACAGTCAGCAAGGTTAATTGCAGCTTTGATTAACCGACTTGTCATATTGAGCAGTATTTATAGCCCGGGTGTGATTTGATAATCACCACATGCCTAGCTTTTCAAATTGATACTCGTTCCTCTATGTTGCCATTACTACAAGGGAGGTAAGTGCTCTAGGGGAGGTAAATGCTGGTACTCAAAAAACCAGAGTGGTCTGCTCCTTAAATAAATGCTCAAGTACAAGGCCAATCACAGGGTCTGGGTTTAGATTAACGACTTTAGAGTTTAAAAGCCGCATCAAAATGTATTAAAATAATTTACAATGATATACAAAGTTATGATAATGCTTATAACTATGTTATTAACATGAAAGTAAAATGTGCTCATTTATAAAAGTAACAGATGTATAGATATCTAATCTCCAACAATTTTACACGAGTCCACAACTGTATTTCGATAGTTGAAATGAAACAATAATATTTATACAATTCAATCGTAGTGAAATCTACATATTACTAAGTGTTGGCCAGCAATTTCTCTAGCAATTTTCAATTACAGGTATAAGCTTTCACACCAAATTACCTTCAAACCATCACTACAAAGCATTACACAATGGCCAGATCTAGATCTGGGAACTAAATGGTCCATGGACATTGCGAAATCGTTACGGCTGTTTGGTCACAATTCCCCGCGGAATACCATCGGTATTACATATGGAGATACCCGTCATGATATCCGCTCAATGACCGCGCTCACTGGAGAGAAGCAGGAAACATGGACATCAATAATTCATCGTCGCATAACTGTTGGTCATCACGGCTTCGATATGCAATCAGATCAAACATTTACAGTAATGCATAATGTCCATTAGTAAATGGCCGAAGTCGGCGTGACGACAACCGACTGTCCGCTTATGACAATCCACTGTCCGCTGTTGAGAATTATTCATTAAAAGTCTCAAAGTCGTGTGACATGTACGCATATTTAGCTTAGAAGATGTGTCAACGTGACAGGTTTTTGAAACGCAAGATCTTGTTTTTATGAATAGCTGGCGAGATATTATCTATAATTATGAATACTGGTGTCAACTATGTGGACAGTCTGTAATCTGATATGGAATTCTTAGGAGTAATGACGTTATACACATTCACATACCATCAGAATACACTCAAACATACCAACAAAGTAGTCAGCCACCATATCAAGAAATGCAAAAATAAAAAATATTCTCCCAAAATGTGTGTTAACATGTTGAGTCACACCCAAACATTTTACAAACTTTACTTTTAAAATGTAACATAAAGATAGTGAATTTAAATACAAAAACAGTGCCATATCGATGACAATATCAAATTCCAGCATAAACACCATGAAGAATGCTAGTTTGACATCAACGATTTAACATGCGGTATACAATACTCCCATATTTAATCTAAAACCCCGGAATAATGCTCTTTTAATCAGTGCCGATGGACTTTAATATTTCTCGCATACCCAAACACCGACTGGCATGGGGGGTAGAAGTCGGAAACTAGATATAGTTCTTCTCTCAAACGACTTGCGAGTGATTTGAAAGTTAAGACACTTTAATTGTTCGGGGGCTATTATCGCAGTGATAAAACCCACGGCCCTTAAACTAGTGGGAAGTGGAGGGGATGTACGTCATATATATGTAGGCTTCCTCTCCCAGCCAAAGGAAAACTGCTAAAGAGTTATGTTGGTAATCGTGTGAAAAGCAGAATTGCGGATAATTTTCCACTTGAATTGCTGCGGATGTACACGAAGAGTTATACCATATATCCAGGACATGTAAAAGCCATTGCATGCTGCAGCTACAAGACAATAAAATCTCCACAGCGATGTGACATTACGTACTCTCTCTCACATGTGTCTTCGATATACTTCAATATACTTTGTACAAATGGGGGTGAATGGCTTAGCACCGAAACACTACAACACATTCAGGTATATCATAGGTCAGAAATCTAATTATGAAAATATTTAAAAAATACTGAAAAATTTAAGAAAGGGTGTTGGATATTTAGTATGATATAGTCTACATACCGGTAGTTGAAAATGTGCTATTGGCATTGTTGGATATTTCCTATGTACATTATATTACCATACTGAATATTTTCTGTTTTTAATTGAAAATTAACATTACTACATATATAAAGTTCATAACATATAGCTTGATGAAGGAACATTTCTCAGGCCATGATGCTACTGTAGACAAAAGCATGCAAACTTTTCAAAGATCAAAATTTGTGGTGATATTCTTGGGGTACACTTCTACTACAAAGTAGCCGTGTTTATGAACAACACACAAGCACGGAGTCAGAAAAAACTTGTAAACAGGGATTATTAGCAAACTATTAATAACTGACAGGTTTTAACACATGCCGCTGACGAGAATAATAATTCCTCCGACTTCTTAGATAATGCTCAAGTAATTGATGAGAATGTGAGCACGCGACTTGTGTTGTGAGCTAAAGAGGTATGTAGACTTACAGTGTGTTACAGAAGGGTCTAGGGAGTTTCCTATGGGTAGAGAGGTATGTAGAGGTACAGTGTGTTACAGAAGGGTCTAGGGAGTTTCCTATGGGTAGAGAGGTATGTATATGTACAGTGTGTTACAGAAGGGTCTAGGGAGTTTCCTATGGGTAGAGAGGTATGTAGACTTACAGTGTGTTACAGAAGGGTCTAGGGAGTTTCCTATGGGTAGAGAGGTATGTAGACTTACATTATGTTACAGAAGGGTCTAGGGAGTTTCCTATGGGTAGAGAGGTATGTAGACTTTACGGTGTATTGCTACAGTTAAAGGTATACCGGTATAGACTACAGTGTATTACTGATGACTAGTACTAAGGAGTTTCCTACAGTTAAAGAGGTATCTAGACTTTACGGTGTATTACAGATGGGTCCTAGTAGTTAAGATGATCGAAAGGCCTGTTTTTCTTTAGCTCGACAGAAATGTCTCAAATCAGTGGAAGAAATCAAGCGTGGAGATAAATACTCTGTGTGACACGCTGCAATTATTTGACTTAGTGTATTTATTAGTGTCACTGAAAGACCGTGGTATTCTTGTTTGTAAACACAATCCATACTGTGACGTTTCTCCACTGAACAGACTGTTCCTGTTCACCTCTAGGTAATTATATACAAAAGTAAGTACAACACAAACTTACAGGAAATGATTCTACATTCTGATAGTCACGACGCAGTTCAGGTAATTTGTTAAATGTTTATAAATATATGATTACAATTTATAATAATACCACAAGTTACTTGAGGAAAGGTGGTACGATATGATGACATTCATATAAATGTATACAGAAGACATACACATACATATTTAATGAAATTACCTATATATGTATTTTTAATAGTGTTGTGCTTTGAGCACACACTTTGTGCATGACAGGACATAAAATACTATATTTGTTATTATTATTATCATTATCATTAATATTAGTACTATTATTATTATATGAAATACCTAAATATGTGTATATAAAACAGAAATAGTGTATTACCAATTTGGATTAATCTGTCTTGGATTAAAGGTTTAAAGTCATGTCAAAATAAACTAACCATCTGGCAAACTTTTTATGAAGGAAGATCGTTTTCCACACATCATTGAACAAATCTTTGCAGGTAAATATCGTACAATGCTTGAAATCACCTACCGTATATGTATTTATGGAATACTAAATAGACTAATGATATCTGTATATGAAACTGAAACATATTACCAAATTGGATTATAGGTTAAGAAATGCTAAAACAAACTAACCATCTGGCAAAAGTTTGAAAAAGGGAGGGGATCGCTTTCCACAATCACTGAAGAAATCTTTGCGGACATTTATCTTACAATGCTGGGAATATCTTGGAGGACACCGCTACAATGTTATATCACTGCCGTTCTCTATTTATATTACGGCAAAAACGTAAAGACCGTGTTCGTGATCTGTGTTGTGTCTGGCACCCATGTGATCCTCTGGCTTTAATGCTGGCGGAATAAAATATCCCCCGCAACAGCAGCCGCAACAGCAGCGGAGCTTCAACGTCATCGCAGCCGAGTTGCAACACCTCAGCCATGCTAGCAACACGTGGAGGCAAAGGGGTCATCCTATGGCAAAGACTGATACATACAGGGTTTACATGTACATATTAAACACTATCAAATGCACTTGTAGGCAAGGGGGATTCCTATGGCAAAGACAGATATGTACGGGGCTTACTTGGACATATTAAACACTATCAAACGCACTCTTGTAGGCAAGGGGGAGTCCTATGGCAAAGACAGAGATACATACAGTACAGGGTTTACTTGGACAAATTAAACACTATCAAATGCACTCTTGCAAGCAAGGGGGAGTCCTATGGCAAAGACAAGATATGTACAGGGCTTACTTGTACATATTAAACGCTATCAAATACACACTTGAGCTTCTCCAAACATTAGACCTAGACAGAGGAAGCAGATACAGAGAGTTGTCCAAAGGCGGTCTTTTCTTCTATAAACTACTCCTTCTACGATATCAATTTAAGACGTAGACCATAATATTTAACTTTGAAGATTAGATGAATTGGTATGGGGTTTTTTGTGTGTGAAAATAATAAATAAGTTATAATTTGGTATAATTACAGATAAACATTACGATGGTTAAAAACATGTATAGAGAAAATATTTGTATTTTCAAATGACTGAGATGATGTCTGGTTTTGAAAATACTGAGAAAATATTGTTTCTTCAAACTACTGGTTTTGTAAATATCGAGAAAATTACTATTCTCATATGACTGAAAGATTGTCTGGTTTAGCATGTTTAGGAAAAATAGATAAAATATTGTATTCTCAAACTACTGGTTTGTGAATTGTAGAGAAAATATCATATTCTCATATGACTGAAAGATTGTCTGGTTTAGGAAATTATAGAGAAACATACTGTATTCTTATACTACCGAAAGATTGTCTGGCTTTAGAAATATTGAGAACATATTGTGTTCAAATTAACTGAAGGAATGTCTGGTCTCGGATGTGTATAAGAATATATGGGCCATAAAAGAAGAAACAGACTTTGCACTGTGTGACAGAAACGTCAGTGTAAAAATCATAGAAAATAAGTATGTAAAACAAAAGAAGGAACAGAAGACATTTTCCAAACATCGAGCAACCTATTATTGGCAGCATGAAAATAGGTTACCATTACATGAAAAGTTTTGCTCTGTTGTTGAAATGCGATCGAATTACATCAGTCTGAGCCGTGAAGAAGAACCAACACCTGTCAGTGAAAACAAGGAGAAAACCACAACAAGAAGGTTATCCACTTTGGTGGGAAAATAGTATATTGATTTTTTTTCTTTCTTTCTCAAGCAGGTTATTCACTTTGGTAGGAAAATAGTACTGATTTTCTTTTCTCTAAACAGTTTATTCACTTTGGTAGGAAAATAGTACTGATTTTCTTTTTCAAACAGTTTATTCACTTTGGTAGGGAAATAGTGCTGATAGAAATACTGGTAGAAATTTAATAATTAAAGAAAAATCATTTCTTACTTATTTCTAAGCTAGAACAAGGTTCTATTAAATTTACAACTGTTCAAATTCAAGAAATGGCATGAATTATTTGGTCTGTTCATAGACAGTTATGTATAATTGTGTATGGCAGGTGGGATAAAGTATATGATATAGGTGTTATCTTAAATCTACAAGTAAACCCATTGGTTGAATAAAGAAAACATACTGACAACTACGAGTAGGATATTTTAAAAAGGAATGCTTGACCAGACAAATGTTTCTATACAAGTGACCATAACATTGTCCATATGGCCTTTGGGCCTGCAGCATTTAGATAAAAATTCGGCCAACCATAAACAAACCCTTCAGAAAGCACCCTTTCTTTCTCAGAAATACCTGAGCAATCAAGAAATTATCGGTGAAGAATCTTTTCAAAATGGTTATTTCATAATTAAATTTGTTAAAAATGTAAGTGTGGTAAAAAAAAAAACTTTTTAAATAATGATATTTTTGTCTTTTTTAATTGTATGTACCGTACTTACCGGTAATATATTATGCAAGTATTTACCTTAAAAAGAGAAAAGAGTACAATAGCAACCCTTAGCAATCCTATTTCTATTTTAGACTTCATTCTAAGCTCGCTATCATTCTCAGAACTTCTTTATCTACAGAAAACTCATGATATATATTACCGGTAATACATCTTTAATGATAAAAAAACCATGATGATTACCGTAACGAACAAGTGGTATTTTCACTCACAAAGATGACATAATTGGTTGAAAAAAATGTGTAAGCGGTAATCTCCAAAACCACCTGACAAAGTAATAAATTATTGTGCAACCGTCTAATGAGATAAAAGTCTGACAATTAGCTGATAATAGGCAGTTCTAATGAGCTACTTGACAGTGGCGACTGATAAATACTGATTCAGATTGTGGATGCTTCTCTGGGGGCTAATAACAACTTGAACCGTGCCTTTAATTAACATGGAAAACAAAGAACAAAGACCTGAGAATACATAGACATGAAATGCACTGTGTCACCATTCAATCCTACTAGTGTATAACTCATATAATACACACCCAACAATGAATAGGTTTAAAATATCTCGCACAATTTTAAAAGATTGTATGAAGATATGTCCTGATTTTGACCTGTTTGGCTCACCATAGAAAAGTTTTAATGAATAGGTTTAAAATATTACGCACAGTTAAAAGAAATTGTATAAAGTTATGTCCTGATTTTGACTGGTTTGGCTCACCATAGAAAAATTACTACTTTTATATAATAGACTTCAATATCCAGACTATTCATACATATGTAAATATAGCTTACGATAGTTTTTTATCACAAAACGTTGGAGTAAATTTGCTTCTTTTGAATACATTGCAATGAAGTTACGTACTGATTTTGACCTGTTTGGCTCACCATAGAAAAATGACCACTTATACAATAGACTTACTGTGTCCAGACAACTCATACATATGTAAAGACAGCTCGTGATGCTTCTTGATCATAAAACGTAAGGGTAAATCCGCTTCTTTTGTATACATTGCAAATATCTCCCGCTTTAACATTTATATGGGTGAGCAAATCAAACAGTCCTCTGTAAACCATATGTGGACACAGCATCCCCAGAAGTGTGACAATTTACGCGCTTATCGTACAGAATTTCATTTAATTGCACATTTGTTGCCATCTGCTGAAATGCTACCACTTAATATGGTTATTTGTCGTGTTTAGCAGTATGGATATCATTTGCCATTTTGCCATTTTGTCAACGCTGTCCATGAATCAAAATTGACATTGACAAGTTTAGTCCTTGGCCGTATCATTTTGTATATGGTCGACAGCGCATGCGCCGGTTTCTGATGTAAAAATGTCCAGACACTAAGTAAGCTTAATCCTACGTTATTTATCTGAACACGTTTCAGAATTATTTAATTTCCTGTTCCTGAACATCCTTGCACTTCAGATCCTGAAGACGAACAAGGTTCATTCTGACTTTTGTTTATTTCCAGACAAAACATTTTGTATTTTAACAAAATGTCTATACATGTTTCCGAAGAGCATAGACAATTTTGAGTGCAGTGGCAATGCTCATGTCAAGTATGAGCAATGTTTCTGTCTCTAGTGACTGCGTACAGCCTATGCTATGGCGTACACATATATAACGGATTCTCCGTGATCGGGGTAGACCAACAACGTGATCTTGATTGACAGAGGATTATGTCCGACACACGATAATCAACTCGTGTGCATCGCTTGCATGTAGAATTTCAGGATACCAGTTTAACTACAGGTATGTATGGAGGCCAAAAAAAATAACAAAACAAATTTCAAGGTTCAATTGAAGCAATGTGCTTGAAATAGATAGGAAAACTGAACGGTGTTTATGTCAGTGTGTTTCCTAGTGTGGAAGTTCTTTGTCATCATTATTTTTTTCTACAAATATTTCTATCTTAAATTAACCAGCTTTCTACCAAAAATATATTTATGCTCAGTAAATCAACAAATTAAAATTGAGAACTGAACATGCCAATAAATTGCCCTCCATTCAAATCTTTCCACTTGAAAATTATTATTTTTTACAATTTTTCAAATGTTGTGATAATTGAGAGATACACGTCTGCAGTGTTTACGATACTCACATGGGTAAGATTACTGCCTTCAAATGGGCGATATGTAATGTTAACAATGGCTAGTCAACTAGGATGAGTTCCCATCTAGAAAATCTATCACAATCATCTTTTTGTCGGAGGAAAGTATCTGACACAAAGTGTCCAAAAGTTTCTCCATCCTCCTCCCTCTCTCTCTCTTTCTCACACACACAATCATGCAATGACATCAAATCTCCAATATCTTTCACAAAAGTTTAAAATTTCACACTCGACCAACCCTAGCATTGATCGTGAGACTTACTGTCAAAACGTACCTCAATGAATGGCGATAGTAAGCGAGACTTTAAAAAATTGTTTTTTAAAGACGACTATATAGACTGTAGTGGTGTCCTATGCTCGAGTAAGCTGGTATGGAAATATTATGAAATATGGCCAGGGTTTTTGAGCAAAGTGATGACAGCAAAGTGATGACAGTTAAGTACTGACTGCCACGAGCTTGTCTTGCCACACCATACAACAGGTGAAGTGAGAACGCTTTCCTTCCAACACTTGTAATGTTACTTCTACTTCTTCTCCTTCGTCTGGCTGTCCCAAAGCAAAATTGGATCCCACTTTTGGAAAAACTTGTACAAATAAACAGTAGCCTACTTGGTGAGTAAAAGACAGCTTGGGCTTCAAGTTTATTTTTTAACTCCAGTCACGTTAACAAACTGTGTATATACCTTCCATCACAGAAAACCCACAAAATATTTAATGTTTTCTTTTAACATAAATTGAGAGTTGTTTCTTTTTCTTCTTATCGATGTGATTTTGTAGAAAGATAATTGAGGTACAATTGAAAGCACAACTGTTATGATAATAATAAGAAGAAACCAATAAAGCCGCATGTTTTATTAGAATTCCATTGGGCATATTTTTTATGTCTTAATTTAATTAAAATATTATTTAAACATTTCAGAACTTATTTAATTTAAATGTCATTTTTAAAAATGTATAAAATCATTTAAGAGTAACAATTAATTATAAAACAACAATGTTTTCAACTAAGAAATCCAAAGAAAACCTCAAAGAAAACTAAACAAAAGTTTCACCAACTTCACAAAACTTTCTACCCCATCCCATAGGAAACAAAATGAAATGAAATTATGTATTAATAAAAATATGACAATTCTTACTACTTGACAAACTAGAAATTACTTATTCATACAAAAACATGACAATTCTTACCATTTCTCAAAGTCATAGTCCGACATGATTGTAATATCCAAATAGTGAAACAGGTAGATAGTTCTACACGCAAGGTGCTGGTCACGGATTGACTGTTAAAGAAGCTCCGGCAGTACTGGACCAGCACGGGTACACTCCATGGAAGAAGAAAGAAGCACTACGGTACAACAACACTTCTGCAGGCCCATGCAGGATTAAATACTCCACTTGCTCACAGCTTGTACACAAGTACAGGAGGCAGGCCCCAGAGTTGACGAGGGGGCGATTCTACTGGCAGGTTAGTACAGGGAGTCAGCTAGTCAGAGCCAGGCAGGCTACGAGGCAGGCGGGCAGGCTACGAGGCAAGGTCTACGAGGCAAGGGGTAGAGTATGTACAGTAGGCCTAGCAGTTACTCACTCAGCCAGAGAACAGGCAATAGACTTATTACACAGAGAAACAGACGGAGAAAGAAAGAGAGAGACAGAGAAACAGAGAGACAGACACAGAGGAAGAGACATACACATGGGACCCGAAACCTGATAGAGGTCTACCTGACTAGGTGATTAACTAATTGAGTGAGCGAGTGAATTATTATTCCACATCACATATGTGACAAGATCAACTAATAAGCAGAGGAACAAATATTGGAATGAAATCGGGTAGAGGTGGACCAAAATATCTGTGGAAGTGTAACACCTGATTAATAAGCAGAGACATGTGTGTCGCTAAACTCTGGGACAAACTATTAGAATGAGACACATGTAAGAAATACACCTATCTGTGGAAGTTCAATGTTTAATGACTTGACTAATAAGAAGAAGCAGTCATCGCTAAAATCTGGGACAAAATATTGTTATAGACATATACACATAGACATGTGTAGAGGTACTCCTAAATATCTGTGTGCTATGTATGTTGAAGGTTTCCTCCTGCCCTAAATTGACAAGCTGTGATATAAGTGAAATAATCTTGAAAGTGGCTCTAAACCCCAATAATTTCTTTTCATATCTTTGGAAATGCAGCACCCAATTAATGAGCAAAGGCACTTTAAACAGGACAAAATATGGGAACGAAACCTATACATATGTAGCGGTACACCTACATGTAAGACTATCCATGGAAGCTGTGATTAATGAGGAGTAGCATGAGTTGCTAAACACGGGGACACATTATCAGAAGGAGACTTCATGGACACAAGTAGAGGTACGCCTATCCATGGAAACTCAACACCTGATTAATAAGCAGAAGCATGTTAAACTCGGGGTCACAGTATCAGAACATGAGAACAAGACTTCATAGACATATGTAGAGGTACACCTACATATAAACTAAACACAGAAGCTCTGATTAATGAGTGGAAGCACTCGTCGCTGAACACTGGGACAAAATATCAGAACTAAACATTCTAGACACAATGTAGAGGTACACCTACATATAAACTAGCCATAGAAGCTCTGATTAATGAGTGGAAGCACTCATCGCTAAACACAGGGACAAAATATCAGAACTAAACCTTCTAGACACAATGTAGAGGTACACCTACATACTGTTAAACTAGCCATTGAAGCTCTGATTAATGTGTCGCTGAACACAGGGACAAAATATCAGAATGAGACTTCTAGACACAATGTAGAGGTACGGTAGACCTACATGTAACCAGCCATGGAAGCTCAACACGTGATTAATGAGAAGCGGCACTCGTGTCGCTAAACATGGCGACAACATTTCAGAATGAACGCCGGTAGAGGTGCACCTAACTATCCATCGCGGTGCAACACCTGATTAATGAGCAGAAGCACTCGAGTCAATAAACACCAGACAAAAATAACGGTGTCGGTTCCTGTGAAGTCGGGTGGCACCTTAGCCCAAGTCTGACACTGTATATATGTCGTAATTTACCTCAGTTTGGGCTGGGTGAGAACTGGAACACGTGATCTGTGATCTCGGGACTCAGCTCACTTTGCTTCCCCAAAACTCACTGCCCACAAAGTCGTATATGTCATAATTTACCTCTGTAATTTACCTCATTATTTACGACAAGTTACCTCGAAGACAGGCCTGGGTGAGAACTGGAACATGTGATCTGCTCACTTTGCTGCCCACAAACTCATATATGTCATATTTTAACTCGTAATTTACCACAATTTACGTCGAAGACAGGGCTGGGCGAGAACGGGGACACGTGATCTCAGAACTCTGTTCATTTCACTGCCCACAAAGTCATCTGCATGCACCCTCATTTGTTAGTGATTGATACTCCGCCCGAGCCTAGGTTAACTCCATTGGGTATATTTTATCTCTGATGGTAAGCGGTGGACACACATGACTTCCTGCTAACATTACCTCGGAGATCCGGCCACCCCTATTAAACCTCATACCTGATACTCCACCCACGGATACACGATACTTTCCCAGGGCAGGATACTGACATTCGTCATACTTAAGGATGGTACCGATCCCACTGAAACCATACATTGAACACTAATTATAGAACTATAATGTTCTATACGTCACCATGAACCATCAATCTTTTTTTCGCTCAAAATATCTATTTTGTTGATGGGACTTCTTTAGGAAAGATACAATTTAGGAAACATTACATGTAGAGTC
>JAUTBZ010187425.1:0-22468 GCA_032361785.1 Lepetodrilus galriftensis | reverse complement strand
AGAGAGAGAGAGAGACAGAGAGCAAGCAAGCAAATATATATATATATATGTACACAAAAAGTACAGATTGATAATTTTACGTTACTCTTCTGGATAGCCATGTCTTCCGAAATTACATCTTCGAATCTATACCTTAGAAATACTATCTTCGAATTTGTACCTGCATGTATACATATAGTTAGGCAACGTTCATGGTTAGATGTGTATACGGATCTCTTGCTGCAGTATGAAATTGCAATGAAAACGTAATCATTACGAAACAATAGTATATCAAAACACATCTAAATAATATATACTAGTATTGTATTTCTACAAAATCTCCATGTGCTGGTTTCATTTTGAAATCAATGTTTCATGTACTTGATAGGAAACACGACTTTTGAACTAATAGTAATTAGCTTGGCTTTCTGTGATATTTGCAAAGCATTCATGCCAGCATTTCATCCCAGACTATAGTAAACAGGCCGAGGTTTTCATCCCTCTACGTCCGTAATTCCATCACGCAAGCGCTAGCTGTGGTCATCCTCTCAGTTGTTGGATGCCGCCGTTGAGGACGCACGCGATGCTGTCGCGACGTTGACCTCATGCAGAAGAAAAATATTATATTCTATCGATTCCATACATTCACGGTAGACGGCATGTAGAGTATGATCTCCTTCTTTGCACTGTTCTGGCGAGTTATCATTTCATGGTCTGATGGGGGGTTTCCAATACAGAGGAGCGACTTGCTGCGAAGACTATTTTCTAATTTGCGTCGTGTTTCATGCTCATTGGACTTGTTTTGTGTGGATTGTAGGACTTGTAATGAGAGCGCATGCTAATGGGTGATATTTACTCCGACAGGAGCGCTCTCAAATCAGGCATAAACAATCACATGGATCCGAGCCCCGATCTTAGCCTCGTTTCCGTTCAAAGAGCTGTTGGAGCTCTTTAGCGTGGAGATTCATTTGCACGCAACTTCCGGCGATCCCTCTGAACTTATCTACGGGTCTACTTTCCTGTTTCAGGCGGTTTGAGCTGTTTAGTCAAATCACAATTACTCGCCTACCAACTCGACCGCGCGCACGACCAAGATTATTTCCGTAACGCGAAAATCGTCCGTTTGAGGTTGGCCTAAACATTGAAACCGTTAAATTGATAATTAGTTGCTTCATAAATACAGTAGATCAATTGGCAGACGACGCTAATTAGAACCTTTATGGTGACAATGGAGTTTTCGTTAAGCAAGGCTCCTGCTGTGAGAATGGACAATAATCGACCTTTTCCGACGAGTCGCCAGGACTGAGTCGTTTCCTATCGGGATCCAAACAAACCTCGGGTCTCGTAGTAATGAGGGAGTCGGCCGAGGGGGTCGGGCAAGGGGGTCGGGCGACGGAATACGAAGCATGCTGCACCCCCAGGCATCTTTGTCGTGTCAGAGAAATCAGGGATTTTTTACAGAAATAAATGCAATTGGTAGCGATATCCATTGTATATATTATAGGAGAAACTTCCTAATTAATGTGTTGATGTTAATGCTCCACGATTAGTTTTCATACTGTATGGAACGTATGTACAATGTGAATAAATGATGTACTGATATGTATATTGACTGCTAGATAATGTAAATGCATGTTATTTACACTACTTATGAGTTGTATGTATTTATTCACATTTCTCAAGTAATAAATGTTCTATTTCCCCCATAGCCATTTGGCGACCACCGTTAAAATGTATGTTTTATGATGTATTTTATATTTGTATGTAACAATGGGTGAGCCAATAATAAACAGTATCTAACTATCTCTATTTCTCTCTCTCTCTCTCTCTCTCTCTCTCTCTCTCTCTCTCTCTCTCTCTCTCTCTCTATCTCTCTCTCTCTCTCTCTCTCTCTCTCTCTTCTCTATTATTTTAACGCATTTTCTTCATATAGAATAGTCACGTAAACACTAATTTACTAGTTCAGTATTATGTATAGTTTATATTCAGTTTATAACTATACATGTGCTGTATTGAAAGAGACGAATGGTATTGTGATACATTAGGAATCGCATGTTCATCGTTATTTTCTTCTAACGTATCTGTGAACGTGTATTGTATTTTATACCGAATATCATTGAACGGAAATGAAATAAAGTGGGATTTTTATTTACTTCCTATTTTCTTTTTCATTTGTAGTATCGTGCGCCTGAACATATTTATCGTGTAATGTTCTTAGTCAATCTACTCTAGCAATCTGTAGGCACCATCCTGATTTTGTCTCAGCTAAGATTTCTTCTCTCCTCTGTCGGGGTCTGGGAAATACAGACAGATCGAGAGCTGCCTAGCCCGACACAATTTCGTCGCTTCCTTCCCACAAGAAGTCCGTATCGCTTTGGTGATGAATGCAAGTTGCGTTAGTATGACAGTCGCCCTTTCAAACAGTTTTCTGGATGTGCAAAACAGCCACTTCAAAGTTTCCAAGCCGATCAAAAGGACGCCCTCGACACAAGGCGATTTGACATGTCCAATACGCTAATTAAACCAATAAAGAATAAAAATATCACCTCGACTCTTCTGACCATTTTCCACACCAGTGCCAAGCCTGGGTAGATGACACTCAAGCAGCCCGACAGTGCCGACATGTTTAAAGCAGACGACAAAACGTCCCATTATCTGCTTGCTCACGAACTCTCACGGCAAATCCGTTGGAGCGACTAGTCCCCTGACTAGTGTCATCTCAAGCACCAATCAAACCATAACAGGCGCTAATTGGATCTGTTTTCGTCCTACAAGCACAAATCTGAGAACAGCTTCACAAAAAGTGCGTTTCCTGTAGGTATACCTTCCACTGAGCCGTCTGCGACAACTCTGACAAAAAATCTCTCCCAGAATCCAATTTGATGGGCCACATCCTTCCGGAGATAGAAGCTTTCATCGTTTGCATAACGTCATAATTTCTGTTTATTAATTGATTTCAAATAGAGACAAATATTAAGATTACTATTTTAATGGGATTTCCTGTTATTGAAAATATGTCACCGAGTACAGAAATCAAACCGAAGTGGAAGAAACTTGCGCTGAAGTAGTTCTTTACTGATGAACCACATGCAATGCTATTGAACGTGGATGATGCGTATGAACCCACGTAAATAACTTATGAAACACCTATCCATTAACCGTTTTAATTTATTAAAGTTGAGGTAACAGTGCACGCAGACGATGCTAAATAACAGAAATACGCCCACGGAAACTGCGGGACCTATTTGAAGTCTTCTAATTCTAATATTTGTTTCCTGTTTTGTCACCATTCCTGAGGTTTAGGATGAAAGTATTTCTCAGATATTGCTACAGTATCTTCAGAAGATTACGACCAATCAACACAGTGTTAGCGTATAATTGGGCATGCACGTATCACTGCGTGACAAGTGGTAACATACCCCGTACCAGTAAGTCAAAAGCTATAAATAATTACATTGACAACGGTAAATGCTTTGATGCTTTTGTCCGGCTGATGTTTTGATGTGAATAGTTCTGTAACGTTCTAGCAAGTTTTTAGAAAACGCTCTATTACGTTAATGTAGTAGATACACTGTATGCGTGTGTGGTAATTATCAATCCGTAGTTAAAATGCCTTAAGCTGGGGTTTAGGAAGAAGCTGCTTACTGTATTACCAATGAGAGTACATCTCGGTAAATAACGGAATCAAACTGGGTTCTGTATAAAACTGTGACTATAATACCGCATAGATTACTGTGATTGATCTAATGCGAAACGACGACCTTGGCGAAACAAATACGAATTGTTGTTGAATGAGCTGAGCTGGTATTGCATGCTGCTTCATATCAGCGTGTACGTTAAAGACCAAAAAAAGTGTGGCATCATGGTATCCTTTCAAATAATATTTCCAATTAACTTCTTGTAGATGGGCATAGAATATGTTTTTATTAACAAGACTCAATTATATTATTTTGTTGTGGTACACTGGACTATAACTGATCTACTTACTCAGGATATAGATAAGTATAATATATATATATATATATATATATATATATAGCTTACGACTTATGATTCGTTTATGTTCTATGAGTATCACTGTGTTCGTGTTTGAAACAGTACAATAACGACTTATCATAATTCTAGAATTGAATTAGTTATTAGTTTTTGTCAAGTGACCACCATACGAATTCATATGCATACCACTACCTCTAAACACTAGACGAAGCTAAAACAAATTTATATTTTTCATATATTAATGCACCTCAGTTGTATTGAGCAGTTAATTTAACGAATAAGAAGTGAGATATAAATAACGAGGAATACAGATTAAAAACAAAATAAAACAGAATTTATGATCTCGAAACTCCATTCAAGCTAAATCATATACATGTATCAACATATATATACTTACATACAACAAAATATAGAACGCACATATGCACACATAATGTGCGTGTATGCTAACGGAAATATTGTTAATACCTATATCAGGAAAATTTCTATTAATTTAAAACTTAAAGCGAACACCTTGATGACATTCTGACAATAATTTTAATTGAGATTTGTATCATATTATTGCTAAAATAAAACCCAGATATTATTAGTCATGAATGTTGTATTGCAAGAAAGGTTACACATGCAAGGTTTTCATTAATGTAAAGCATGTAATAAGCATTGCAAATGATACAATTTAATCGTGTGCAATCATAACCTCAACACTATTTGGAATAAATATAACGAAATATTCGGATTTAAAACAAAAAATCATAAATAGTATACAAACTCAAAACGATCATCCAATTTGAAAAATAAGAAACAGGGAAAAGAAAATGAAACATTGCGCTTTCCTCTATCGTTTCCTATACGTTTCCTTACTTCAACATGTTTTCTATAGTGACTCATACTTCACCGAATATTCCGGGATTAATAGTATTAACACTCATCAGCATCTGAGAAGAATGCCTTCTTATGGCAACTATCTAACGCAAGTATTATTGCCTAAGGGTTAGCAACTAGAGTCCGTCTCAAGGTTGATTACGTAGCGCAGTCGCTATACCTTCAGCTTCAGTAGTCTTCAACATTCTCATAAGAAATTGATCCAAACGTAAACCATGTGATATTGAAAAGAAAGTATTTTCATTTGCTTGACGTTGATTCTCTGTAATATTATGGTTCATCTAAACTGGAGGCAAAGTTCTGTAAATTAAATAAATGATCGTGTAAATGACACTGGACCCTGCGGTAATCATACAGGAAGTTCCCTTAACCACTAGCTCTAGAGTGCGCCAATTTGTAAAACGTGCTTTTGATTTCGGGTAAATTGCCTCCTCGCAATTTCACCCACCTTGCTCGTTCAAGACAACTGCTCTTACTTTCCTGTACTTCATAAAGTGGAATCAAAAATTACAAGGATGTTGACAATTTTGCTTCTTGGCCAAAGGTACTTAAGCTCATTATATCGTTACTTTAGGATTAGTACCACTGCCGTTAGCTGTTCAAGAGATCGTCGTCAATTACACGGACTATTGCCGGATTACTAGGCACGTGCTATGCTAAACTAATGAGCGCATAATGGCTGACGTTTGTAATCATTCGAAGCTCTAGCCCACGGCATGTGCATATCGCGTGCCTCGTGACGTCATCCAACACGAGCTCCGAAGCATGGCTTGTTTTCGGGTGTGTTACAAAGTTGATACAGTAGTATCCTGGATGTACTAATACCTTATCTCTGTGGCATCGTGACAGATCGAATAAGGATTAATCTTGACATATCCCGACCATCCGAAATTAGTCCGCTTATGATAAGATATTTAATCCTACATGCTTTAGTTTAATTAGAGACCGGACCGGTGGTTGTCGCGGAGAAGAGCTTACTCGGGGAACCAGTCAGCGCAAACGGCTTACCTGTGCACAGTTAGGATGAGATATATTGGACAATCAGCATCTCAGATCACAGCATTAGCTAGACTAGTTCCTATGAATAAGCATCACACCGTCTGTCAAGTGAATCATTCCATGGTTATATAGCACGTCGTGTCGACCTCCTGTACACATTGGCAGTCATTGCAAGACGAATTAGGATAGGCCCTGACAAGTTTCGTTTAGCTAACTCCCATCAAACCTCCACGGCTTAACCCGACGGTGATACAAAAACCGATATGTCAATATTGTTCTTTTATAAAGACTCCTGCAACTGAACCGATCGCACAGTTGACTTAAACACCGTTCGAGCTATTGGGGGTTTATTTGTCATGGATTTGAATGGATATAGTTAGAATCTCAGTGTATATGTGCAGTTTATATACTTTGCTAATTAATATATTCATTTAAAAGTTTGTCAAAATACGCAATAATAATTATAATTTTATTCAAGTATGCTATAGATATGTTGCTGATTCATGTCCTAAATACCTTCCCAATGATTTTAAGAGGAATTGTTATAGTGAATACAGAAGTGTCACGTTATTAGCATTAGACAACCAAATTATATTTTTTTTAAACAAACAACAACTTTTGTGGTTGATCTTGTGTGTGACAAGCTATCGGATATGGGATAGGTTCAGATACTAGTAGTCTTTTATTATTGGAAATATTGGGTACATGTACATTTATCAACTATAATGCATTTGACCATAACAGCAATTGCACGTCTATGCATACCTATAAAGCGATATCGACAAAAGACATGTACTTCAATACAGTACGTATCTGCATGATAGAGATAATCTATAGTTTTCAGAAACGTTTATCTATGACCTATTTGGACCAAATTCGCCTAATAAATGGAGAATTGTCAAAATAAACAGTTGAAGAATAATGTCCCGTCCACCTGGATACGAACAATCGTAGTTAATAACATCCCGACAAAACATCCCGCAGTTTATTATCTAGTGGATATTCCCTTCCTGTCTTTAGATATCATCAATATACTAGTATCGCAGTTGGGATATGCATTGCATCATGTGAATATAATACATCCCAGATGCAGAATATCGTCGACATCTAAGCAATATTTTATCATAAAATATCAATTTTATTCGACGATATATTTGCCAAAAGCACAGTTCTTGGAACATTCCCTAAATAACAAGGTCAAAGTAAGCCCATTAATACATTTCGACTCACTACTAGAAAAAGAAGAAACTTTGTTTTACAGGTAAAACTACTCTAGCTTGATCAGCATAAGAAAGTAGTGTTATGAATTGTGTTAAATGTATTTACTTTTGAATAAACAATTGATACAAATATAACGTGTTTCATACGTAGTTTTAAAACGGCCCGGCTTAATTTGATTACTTTCAGATATGCTGTTACTCTTTCTACCCGTGCTTTCAATAGATGGCCGATTTGAATGGTTTATTGATAACTTCAAAAAAGTAGTCCCAGTTTTATTTGCATATTATGCCTTGCCCAATGGATACGATTTGTGGATATCTTAAATATCAGTTGGTTTTATTAGAATGAGATCGTCCCTCGTTGCATACTAGTATTATAACTGTGCCATTACAGTTCCATTGTACCATTGCCACCCATATTCTTTCCCTGCTTCTCTGAGGCGTTCCATCCCTTTCACAAGATCTACAGCATAGATACACTCGACATTTTATTTATAAGGGTGTTAATATAAATGGATTTTTCTGAAAACTCCAATTGTAAGTCAAGAACATATTTGCATTCACATTGTACATCGTCTTTCGCAATTTTTCATCCACAATAAACTGTTTATAAACACATGTCCCGTAATGTGCTTGGTCGAACAGATAACCACAGTAACCCTTTGGCGATGGTACGGGTGTTACCTGCTTGAATCACACGAAGGGGTAGAACTGTATTGCTTCTTGTCTTGGCGATGCTGCTCACCGATAGTAGGTGTTATCTATACACTAAATGATGTGTTTGTCATGTATTCATACGAGTCAGAGTGGCATGCTAGTGTTAGTACTCATGATAGGACACACACCTGTGCCTAGTTGCGGCGTTGATGAAGCTCTGGATGAGAGATGAAGGCCGAAGATACCCACAAGCCGAGTTTAATGTATCGTTGGCACAATGTAACCAATGATAATAGCATTTATATCAGGCTATCTGTCACGTACACGTGTTGTCGGGTTACACGGTACGGTTGACGAGACGTCAAATGACTAATTGTTTCGTCCAATGAAGATTTGTATCTTTGGAATGTTTTCTGACTTTGATATATAATTGCGATATCAATGATTTATGTACTTTAGATGAAAATTCCAAAAACACGTAAGTGTGAAGAAAGAAAAGAAATAGACATCTCCTGAATAACATTATCCTTGTTATCCAGAAGGAAGAGAAGAGCCAATGTTGAGATAATGGGTAAATGCAGTTACGATATGACACAAGTCCTTTTCAGTCATTTGGTATTAGCATCTCGTTACAAGCTGCATTAAAACCCAACATGTGGATTCCTGAGAAATGAATCTCCCTCATAATGTGTTGATAATATCGTATTATTATTGTTTGTATTGTTATTATTAGTAGTAATACCATTACGTAATACTCTCACGTGTCCATCCGATATTAATACTAGCATAAATATGCATCTTGATATGTTTCTCTGACTTATTGTATTTCTATCTTTAGCTATGCATACAATTAAGTAATACCCTCGTATGTCCATCCAATATCAATATTAGCATAAATATACATCTTGATATTTTTCTCTGATTTATTGTATATGTTTATATCTCGTATACCACTGTTAGTGGTAAAAGAGAATAAATGAATTGAATTGAATTGAATTGAGAAGTATTAGTTGTTTTTTTAATGTTCTTTTGTATTTTAATTAATTATTATTATTATTATTTCCATCTTACAGTCTTCTAACTTTTTACATACTCCTGATGTCTGTATTTCCTCAATAAAATATTGAACAATAAGATGAAAATGTTATACATATACTCACTTATTTTAGGTATAATGTGATTTTGAGGGGTTTGCCTTTTTGTCGGTGTTTGTGTGTGTTGTTTTTTGTATTTAAAAATAATATTGTTGTTGCTGTTGGTGGTGGTGGTGGTATTGGTGATGGTGGTGGTAGTGGTGGTAGTATTCGTGATGGTGGTGGTAGTGTTGTTGTTGTTGTTGGTGGTGGTGGTAGTGGTGGTGGTGGTGGTGGTGGTAGTGGTGATAGTGGTGGTAGTATTCGTGATGGTGGTGGTAGTGTTGTTGTTGGTGGTGGTGGTGGTGGTAGTGGTGATGGTGGTGGTTTTATATTTTACTTATCTTTTTATGTGTCAGCCTATTTTTGGATTCTCCTCTTTTTTATTCGCGTCATTTTTTGTTTGTTTTATTCTCATGCAGCAAAAACGTCTCCAGAAGTGTCATAACACATGTGCAATATATGGCTTTGCACTATAAACACAACAAAGGTCAAATTACACGTAATGCAGAAATTCTGCGAATGTGCGTGCATTCAGGCACGGGTATTCCGTAGGACCCATCGGAAGTTGGGGTGTGACGGTACCACGAGGGGTATAACATCCAGACAGTAGTTAGAAATTAATTGGCCAAATTATTAAGGCCAACCCTAGTTGACTTTAACGAGCTTCCGGATCCTATCACGTGGCTAGAGACGCATGCGCATGAAAGTAATTATTTCCCTTTCTTTCAATTTGTGAAATGGGTTGTATGTCTTGAATAGATCATATTGATGGACATTTTGGTGAATAGCGAATTGTTTTACTGTTATTCTTGTGGTTATTAATATCGTAAATGTAAATGTATTACATGAGTAGTAATAACGCAATTTATTAAAACATCTTACGCGTGTTACGTTTTTTTTAATTGCAGGTTTTAAATCGTGTTTGTTTATAGCATTGTTATAGGTCCAAACCCTGGTAATGTTATCATTTATGTTACAAATGTAATCGAAATCATTCCAATCTCTACATTTTATTTTAACTTGTAAGAATGTCTAATAAGCTTGCGCTTTTACCGGTTATCTAAAAATCACTTGATCTAATGTAACGTAAACTTTTTTTAAATGTTAACACATAAATTTGCTTAATTTACTTGAAACTCAAACCCCCCCCAAAAAAAAACAAACAAACAAACAAACAAACAAACAAACAACAACATGCAATGTATCATTTGACTGAAGAAGCTATACTTTTAACACCCTGGTCATTCATGCAGGTTCACACTGTACAGTGTATTAAATATCATTAAAATGTTGCCCTTGAAGTTGACTGAAACTCATGTACTACAATTGTCAGAAAAAAAAGTGTATGAACTTACTCTTAATTAAGCTTTTCGAAATGTTAACCCACGAATCCTTAATATTCAGGCTACTACATATATGATGCTGAATACCATAGAATGTATGCTGTTCCCATTAAGGCAATGTCTCACTCTATACAAGATGTATGCATACCTACTCAGGTGAGAGTGTGCGATAGGATCTCACCATTGTAACAAACACCATAAGTGGATAGCATTCTTTTCTTGAGTGCGCCAAGTGACAGAAGAAAAATATCTCGGGGCTAAGTCGGCGCCTGCTGTTTAAGCGATCGCTAGTAAATTTATACATATCTTAATCGAAATCAGAAGCAAAGACATCCCAAAACAAAACAAAACACAGAGAACTGTGCTAACCAGACACACGGATGAGGTTTTCGGTCCATCTGGTGCCCGCTATCCTCCTCAACGTGGACCAGTTTTCGACGGGACCCGTCAACTCATTTCTGCTCCTTCAGGTGACAAGTAAGGGCTATAGGAAAGGCCGGGGGTTCTCCCAGGACCTGAAAACAGACTGACGGTAATTAACCTACCCGGAAAGACTACAGAAACCCTGTTCGCCTGTGTCCAAGCCTCTCCAGGAGTGATGTCTCAAGAGCTCATCAAAGCAAACGGAACTGTCTTTGCAGTAAAGTCGTAAACCTGTTCTCAGGAGTTTTGTCTTGCCAGCTCCATTCTTCTCTACAACCGTTTCTCAACCCCTAGGTCAACAACAATTTCGATACTTTATTTCAAATCTTCTATCTATGAACATACTTCTGAAGCATGCGTATGGCGAAATATATAAATGTTCACATTATTATTAAGAACAGAATAATTGCCTAGGTTCTATATCGTAGACCATAGTTCCAGAATAATATCGTAGAGTGAATTAACTTGTTATAGCTGGATACATGTCGTACATGTTTCTATAATGTTAATGTGTTAGTGTTGGATGTATATTATTAATAGCAAAGTATTACATTCGTTTAGTTGATAAGAACTCTTCTCTCCAATTATTTGTCAACCCCTATATCAAATCCAATTTCGATTCTATAATTATTTTAAATCGTATATCTAAGAACATTAGAATGGTCTAGGTTCTTTATAGGTAGACATTATAGAGTGAATAAATTATATGGATACGTATGTATCTATAATTCGAATGCTTTGGTGTTGAATATAATAATAAAATATTGTTACATTTAGTTGCTAATTAATAACTAACAATTGAGAAATATTGTGTTAAATAAGTATATCGAAAACAAACTGCTATAAAACAATGTGTTACTGTAACTCGCAAAGGTATGCATTTCATACTCAAGGTGCAACAAACATGCTCCGTTGTGCAAGGTGTTAAGCTATAACCCTTGCCAAACGACTCAGGCCTCACGATCCATACAGTTGGATACAGCTTGTCCGTATCATCATCACAGCATTGCAGATTTATCCAGTTTTTCTCAAGCAACTGCGCCGTAAGTCTTGTGTCGTCTGCTCGGGCGGCCATTATCATATTGTTCCGCATCATCGGCCAATGAGAACGCAGCTCGCGCTGATAGGCCTTCAACGGCTGGCTGCTGCCGCGAATATGAATATCAATTAGAAGGGGAGGCGCATAGCCGTCAAATGTGGGAAACTGACGAAGCAAATTATTTAACGCTTTCATGAAGTTTATAAGCAGTGTACTAACATTGGGAAAACGTTAGAAGCGGTAAGCGATCGTATGAGTGCCGGATAGTCCACAGGCATGTGCAACACCAACCCGAGTACGTTGGTTCCGTACGGACTGAAGATTCCGACACCGACTCCGTATTTTCCTTTCACCCCGGCCACCCATCTTCCTGGTCTGGACTTTCAGAGATCTCAACTGTGCGACTACAGTGCAAGACTTCAATATGGAATCCGGGGGTATCCTTCTCCTCTTGGATTCTCCGCGTACCCTGGCCACCTCGCTGACCCGTACACGCAGGCCTATCTTTACAAGCATGATCTGAGAGCCAGGTACATCCAGGAAGAACCCAAGCCGAGCCATAGCTACATCGGACTAATTGCTATGGCAATTCTCAGTTCCAAAGACAGCAAGCTTGTGCTTAGTGACATTTACCAGTGGATACTAGACAATTATGCGTATTTTCGGACGCGAGGTCCAGGGTGGAGGAACAGTATACGACACAACCTCTCTCTCAATGACTGTTTTATTAAGTCTGGGCGCAGTGCTAACGGGAAGGGGCATTACTGGGCTGTCCACCCTGCTAATGTGGACGACTTCAAGAGAGGCGACTTCCGACGACGTCGTGCGCAGAGGAAGGTGAGGAAGCACATGGGTCTTTCCGTCCCCGATGACGAAGACAGCCCCAGTCCGTCCCCCACCCCAATGGCCACCTGGGACGAAAAAGATGGCGAGGCCGGTAAATCCCCGTCCCGTGATATAAAGGAGGATAGTTTTGAGACTGATGAGATCGCGGAGAGACGTCAAGATCCACCCGTCCCTATTATTGCTGTTCAACCTAAGAAACGACTATTTGACGTAGAAAGTCTACTAGCCCCTGATATCAGACCAATACCAATTCGACCAGTATTACCTATATCCATGCACCTCCCTAAAGAGGACAGTGACACACATATAGACATTGTATCTGACGGGGAAACTCTTGACATCTGCAACACTGACAGCGAAGACCAAGGGATGGGAGAGGGTTGTGAGGGTGGGACGCGCCGGGAATCGTCCTCGGCCCCGGCAACCTCCACGAGTCCACCACCTTCACCCTGTCGCAGTGTGGACGGGTCGAACCAGACTCCGAGTCCGGACACTGTAGCAAAAAGACCGAATGGTCCTTCCTGGCAAATGTCGTCGCTGGGGAGATCGAGACAAAGCGCATTCCATTCCACCAACGCCGGGTGGGACGCATACACGACGTACATCTACCCCATGTTTGGCTCTACGTATCCAGTATGTCTGCCGGGCGGTCCGACACTATCAGCCGAGGCTGCCAGCAGGTTTAGGGAAGCCATGTACGGACCGGTATCGTCGCCCACCACCAAACCCCCCGAGGTGGACAGAAGATAGATGTCGGCATTATGCTGTGATGAAAACGAACTGTCAGGACACTTAGGTGTCCCTCCTAGCACCGGCTCGGATTTCAAACTCGAGGTGTGGTCCGGGAGATTGTGTCACTACTCAGGCCTACATGAGAAACAGGGAGAAACAGAGACCACGACACAAACAAACACACATGACTCGCCGGGCCTTTATTTAATTACAATTTTAACTTTCGTGGGAAAATGATACAAACAGGACATTATCTGTCTCCCAAGAAATATTTCCCAGGAAAAGCGAAGATGTAAATCTGTTAAATAATATTCCACATGCTATTGACATATTTATATAACTGTTCGGAAATCACAGTGCTAATATTCCAAAGTATATTAATCAAAACAATAATGTCCACTGCCAGTTCCTGAAAGACAGACGCCAAAGCATTGCTTCAACGAGGACACCTCACTATTTAAGCCAAAGACGACGTGGTACTAAAGGTAACAGTCTATACGTATGTACATATATAGACCAACTATTCTATGTTGTGTGGACATATAGACACATGTGTGCGTGGTAGACCATGTGAAAACCGCTTTGTCTAGGATATTCGTCGAAGGTAGGGTCTCATTTCTGTATAATTCTAGAAAGCAGAAATTAGTGTGTAAAAATATCCACGATATTTTATTTCTGAGAATTCCTAAGAGCAATGAATAAATTATAAAGTCAGTTCATGCTTTTATGTCATTTTTATCATTGGTTATTATTTGTAAATGTTGTTCGTAATTATCATGACCACTACTCGCCCATATGGCATGCATCTTCTTTTTTTTACACGAATTGCATCCATATTCGTGTCCTTATTGTCCTGCTTATAGTAGTATACTAACTCATAACCGAGTTCACATTTTACGATTAAAAATAGGACGAATGTTAATAAATATTTCTAATTGACATGAATATATTTTAGTAAAAAGAAATATGCAAAGCGCTGTAATAATCTTTGTAAATTATTAATATATTTTGAACTGATGCAATTTAGCTATGCAAAATTTTATTATCACCAAATGAAACAAACACTGACCACCAATTTTCCTTAATTTTAATATTTTTGAGATAGTGTATACTTGCTTAAATACGTGTATATTATATTAAATACAATATATATGATAATATACATGAATGTTCATATTCGTTAACCATTATTCCAACATGATATTCGTATTGGTGTTGTTAGATTTAACATTCAAAATGTTATAGATAGCTAAGAATTTACATTTATCAAATACTGTGTGCGTATTAATAGTTCTAAAATGGTTTTGTTCATTCAAACCTGTCTAGCAACATTACATTTCAATGTACAACAAATGCATATAGAGAGAATAAAATTAATATCACTAGGTTTAGTTCATGCTAACACAAATTGCACGAATGCTTTCATTATTGCATATACTTGAATAATTCAATCCATTGTCTACATCACATGAGTACTTTTCTGCATTCAGTTACATGTGTCTGTAAATCTAAATGAGCAAGATGACCGAATCAGAGTTGTCGAATAGATAGACAGGGCTTTTTTTCACAGTGACAAACCTGTCTTGGCAGATTACTGGACAACTTTTGAAATGTCTCATAAAATGAGAAATTAATTGTGGCACTTGCAACAGTGATACCGCGGGGAATGTTTTCTTGTAGGAATCAATTTTATTTAATCGTACCATAGAAATTAAATAGTGCTTACTTCTCCGTTACATTCTAGATTAATCTGTCGATTTAATTTCCAATTAAATTGATTCTTGTAAAATGAAAATGGCGTTTATCACACGTTCGCAATTGGTAAACTTACAGAATAATAATTTTATAAATTTAGACTTGACTTAATATTAATGGTTGTCAGTTTAGGTCTCAGTTCCTCAATATATTTCTATTAAAACTAACAAATATCTTTAAACGCTTTAACAAATTCCCTTTTTCTATTTTGTACACTGAAAATATAAATAATTAGCTACGAATAAAGTATAAATACATTGCTAACCTTTATTATTTTATTAAAATAAATAAGATATAATAGTATTTGCTTCTAATACCCTAGATCTAATACTAAAACATCAAATGTGGTATTTATTTGATTTGTTTTAATAACATTTCTCACATGCGGCAAGTTCTGCCATTTTAACTTATACGTTTTATTAAACTGTTTTATTTGGTAAATTATTTGGATTTCAGTAAGATAATAACTGTATTAATAATATATTATTGTTACACATAGTGTTATTTCCCCCTGTATTTATTAATACAAATATTAATAATAAATTCTTATAATTAATTTCATTAAACTGTACCGTTCACAATTATGTGTATGTTAATAAATAATTAATCATTAATTTAAAACATGTAATCTATTACACTACATACCAGTCCTTGCAATAGCGATATACGTTTTCATGCAAGACTTACGAAGATATTCATGCTTTCTTTTCTAATTCCAAGTCATATATCTTTCATTATGGTTAAATAGGATGCCTCACTGTTACATGTAAATTTTAGTTGCTTCTCTGTGGTCGTGTCTTATAAATGCACTATGTGCGTGTATAATATAAAGTGTAAAATAAATATGTCTTAAGCGACTAAGCACCTCTGTTTGGCGGTGAATATTTCATGGGTAGGTTAACGACAAAGGGTTTGATTGGCAGGTGCCAGCAAACAAGAGCTCTTCAGATGTGTTGAGGTTCGGCTAATGTTCATCGTCTGTGTGGGGAGACTGTTCTGTTACAATGAATAGGATGGGTATGTGTGTGCTCTTGCATTGTGAGGGTATTACAGTAATAGATTATACATGTTTGAAAACTAAGCTTTGGCCTCAAATTGTCTCACGATTACAGAGTGGATCCACGTATACGGTGATCGTTCATTCATAAAACACCACGTTTGTTATAATTACAGCCAACATCGTGTTACCATTTGAAATGTTAATAATTCATGTACGCAATTCCTATGATAGTTGGAATTCTGCCAGTTAAGTATGTATGTGTATGTATCCGTTAATTATGTAGTGCAAGTTTAAGTACAATGTTAACGGTCTATGTTTATTGTATAGTACTATACGTGGTTATCGATACAAATAAATGCATGTAAGCATTAATTTAATATTTATTTGCAAATAATACTAGAGATTGGAAACTTTTGCTTTTAGAGATTGGAAACGTTTCCTTTTGTATATGAAAACAAGTCAATTTTCTTTTTTTAATGCATATCAAATTTGAATAATGGTTCATACAAATATAGCTTCACATTATATTATAAATTAGTTGATTATAAATACGAAAACAAAAATATATTGACAGTATGATAGTGTTTAGGAAAGAGACTAAATTGAACTCAATTTCAATTAAACTTTATTCACATTTAACCACTCACAGTTAGCTAATCTTCTGTTCATGACAAATATATAATACCCAAATTGTAAAAGAACATTCACAGTACCGTAATACGTGCATACTGCATACTAATTTAGTACTTCAAGGAATTGTATTAATATAATCAAATGTTTACTACTGTACACTAAATTCACGTTAAGTTATTATATTAGTCCATCTTTCTGATACTAGAGTTAAGGCAGACTTTAAAACAATAAATGTAAATATATTATATTACAAATTGTGCAGCAAAATATCCAGAGAAGGAAAATAATGTTACTTTCTTCTTAAAGTATAGCTGTACAGAAGAAGAATACGAAGAATGAATGTTTATTAAGGTGTCATGTGATGAATAAAAATACAATGGTAACATACAATGATAAGACATTATTTTGTTTTAAACATCACCCGGCCATTTGAGACCTATATGACACCAATAAAAGCATATACATGTACAAACATAGACAGCTGTTTGTTAATGGTAGATCACATCAGGAAATGGTAATCCCAAAAAAACGTATAGCTTTCAAATTCTAAAACTGCCCCTAATTTGAGTCACTAATATTGAAACGCTTCTTTAAATTTTCTAAACATCTGCAAAATACGAAGAAGAAAGTAATTCCCTCTTAATTAGTTTATGTAAATTGGTCCGAAATGAGAGCTGTTAAGTGCATTGCCTGTCAAATTGAGTTATCCTAAACTTTATTCCGTGTTCTTTTCTGCAGTCAACATTTACCTCGCTAACGTGTGTTTTCGATTTTTGGTCGATGCAAACATCAGCCATGATAACGATAATTTTCAAATCAGCGTATCGTCTCTTTTTCGATTTCCTCAGTGTACAGAGAGCTCAGATCGATTGACTCGACTGGTATGAAAGGAAACCCGCCTGGCCAATAGCCATCCTTCAGTTTATCGAGTGGAAAGCCTAGGCTAGTGGCCTGACTGACTACAACTGGTGCGCGTCCCATGCATTACTGCACCCCAAAGTATGGATGTAATACTTCGTCAATCATCAATATAATTATTTGTTTATAATAATTTAAAATTTTGGCATATCTAGATTATTATTAATTTTTAGTTGATACTGGAATGAAAACCATTGTCATTGACGTATTATATTTTTATCGAATACAAATTATTAACTAAATTGAGAGAATTAATACTAGACGTAATAACCTGTGGATGATAATGGTGTTTTTATTTGTAATCTAAATTATAAATGTTTATCTTTTTATTAGTTTATTCCCCATGTAAAACTTAATATTCACTTTTGCTTCTCTTTCTAATAGTAAATAGGTTTCATTTAATAATCAGAATACTCTAAATAATAATTGCACAGAATTATTCTGCTTACGATTTGTTTTCAATGATTGAGCAGTTTTTCTTTATGTTTTCCTTCATGTTTGACATAATCAACTGTTCTGTTTGAATATGCGGAGAAGACATATTATACTGATATTGTCACTAATATAATAGACCCAAGAACCTACCCAGGAAACACAATTTAGTATCTATTAATTGGTTGTGAATAATAGTAATAATAATAATAACAATAACAACAATAGTAATAATATTAATAAAGTGATAGGAATGTGAATAATAATAAAATAGTAATAATAATGCTAATATGTCCGTTTATAATGCGTCGAATCCATGTTGGAAAACATACTTAATTTTATTTCGAAAAATACTGTTACAATTCCTGATTTCCGCCGTAACATAATATATTTTTAATATATTGATCAGTTAGCATGTGTACATATAGCGCGGTCATAACAATCATACATCATGTTATATCTGGTTCTGACGGTTTTATAACAAGTATTTTCGTGTGTATATTATTGACTATAAACTCGACGAAAATAATCGAGTCAATGCTAATCAATTAAAGAATACCATTGATGTTAATACCTTGGTACTGCATGAAGTGTACAGACAATAAATTAAAGTTATATTCGTAACAATATAAATCTGCTATCATTCTATTACTATTAGCTATTAGGTTAAAACTATATTCGTAACAATATAAATCAACGTTATCTATCACTATTACTGTTGCTATAAATAGTATTGTATCATTTGTTATAGTACCGTTCAAGTACAATATTTCATCGACGTCTTGCGATTTATGTTTCAATTATGAGAGTATTAAATTGAAAGATACATGTACCACTAATTTCTAGCTTGCATCATGTACCATTCCTATGTCTTACCCGAATACTGCGTCAACATACCAATCATCTCAAACATAATCTAATATTAGTATAAATTACGATGTTATCTTGTAATAAGATTGCTCACCTATATTAGCTTTCTCTATACATTAGTGTCGTTATTAATAAATGATGCATAAGGACCTGACACTGCAATTAATTACAATAATGACAGTTATGAAGAAAATATATATGAATAAAATACAATAACCAATAACGAAATTACACATATTTGTGCTTTATTAGAGTATATTATATGTTTTGTTCTTATTTGGATAACCCCCATTATTTGGAATACGGTAATAATGGGAATAAATATGTTTTTAATGTAACGAATACATTTACTAACATTATTTTAATATGTACAGTCCTAATTGCACTCACTGTTTAAAGCAAAGTGTTTATATCGTCTTTTCTTTACTGTCATGTGCATTGGCAACCTGAAAATATCATTTAGAAAATATTAAATGCCTGTTAGCTAGTAGTATAGTAAATTATAGCAAAAGTAAAAATAATGCCAAAAATGTTACATGTAAGCCATTGAATATAATCCTCGTAGATACAAGCTGATGATTCTTGGAAATGAATACGTAATAGCAATAGTAAGCATTGTATTGCTAATACCACACAAACATCCTATATATATTCAAATGTGCAATACATATTTGTCCATATTAATCATTCATATCTGAGATCTTCCCAACGAAATAGTCTTGGTTTTATTACTTTTTGTAAATTGGTATTTAGAGTCGCTTCCAAGATTCTTTCACTAATATCACTACGTGTCAGTTTATGGCAGGAGGAAGCCCGCAACATCCGTAACGCTGAATGTTTTAGAAAACCTGCAAGCACCGGCTGGTACTGACAGACCAAGGATGATATCTGCTTTGCCACTCTGCAGACAGCGCATCAATATCGCATCATATAATATGATATTAAGAAAAAAACTAGTATAACTGTGAAATCGCAGAGGCTAACTTTATTTCAAATGTGTGTTTACCTTTCACAACACAGTATATTACATTAATGACAGGAATAGAACATAAATGATTTCTTTTCTAAGACAAGTCCAAAGTATGGCATCTGAATTTAAATAAAATTCAATCCTCTATTTATTTAGCAAGTACTCTACTGATATATGAAGATAAATTGATATTTGAAGAATTCACAATATTTGAGAAATTAAAACTATGATCAGGAACATTATATTCTATTCTATTTCTACTACTGTATTCTACAAAATGTATATGGATGATGAAATTTAAAATTAATATGCTATATTATGTAGTAGATTGATTAGTATGTTTTAATTAACATTCGTTTGCCATATAGTACTAATATTACTATGGGTGGATTTTATTTCTACAACACTGTTTTGTGCTGACCTGATGAATCACGAGCGTATCATAGCAGCGTATTCACACAAGCTATCTTTGTTCTGTAATTAGGATAACTGGATTAAGAGGAACCTAACATAAATCACACCAGTGAGAACCAAGGTGAAGCTTAGAAAAAAATCGAGCTTCTCTGAAAAGCGAATGTACAAGTAGGTTAGCTATGTTTATGGTGTTATTGTGTCTATTTAAGAGCGATCCCTAGGGCAAATGTGTCACTCCACATTTAAATTAGCTACAGCAATTTGAAATGGCGAGAAAAACAATTAGTGAAGTAGGTACGCAATATTAGATTAGATACTGAAGAAGCTCGCTCTTGAGATCGCTAACTAGCCTCATGCTTCTGAGACTTCAGCAATGCGACCATGCAGTTGAAAGCCACCACAATGGACGAGTTGTTTGTAAATGAAGCTCAAGTTGTTTCTTCAACTCGTGCATGTGCCATCTCATGGAAAATGGTACTTATGGACATAAACAATAGGAAGTGCAATAGCTCGAGAGAGAGAAAATACTAAAAACTTAAAACTACTTAAAACATGCAACAACTTTTCCCTATTGCCCTCCTATGGTGCGACTTGACTCTCGAGATAGCGGGTTCTTTAGCAACTGACACCTGATTGTTTGTACAAGCACTGTATGGAGATAAGGCCAGGGAAGTTTCAGACGACTGAAAACAGGTCGATATTGATTATGATATTTCTTTTTGTCAAGTTTATTTCTTATAACTGGAGTAGCGTTTATCAAGGACCAAGATGGCGAAGACACGCAGTGTGCGAATCGGGCATCGATCACTTAGCAGAAGAATGCAGAACTGCGAATTGGACGCCATAGTTGTTACCCGTTGCATAGGAACCATTGCTTCTCATATTCATAGAATCGGTTTGCCAATACACCAAACACCATTATCGTTATACACTCATAACATAGGTGTATTGTTGGCGTTCGCCGTGGCACGTAGTAAACAATAAGACATTGTAATTTGTTTGTTGGAAAACCTTCGGCACTTAAGTCGTATATTTTTAATTCCGGATTTTACATTTCTCCTTGTAAATGTTACATGGCATCAATATGTCACATATAATTTTACAATATGTATAGTTTCATTTTCTGAAATTGAAAATATTGACATTAAAAATAATAAAGCATTTATCCATGTAAAGAAAAGTACTGTTTACGCCATGTTTTGTAGATTCGCTGTCAATACAGTGCGCTGATGAATAATGGCCATCATGACAGCGGTATAGAGAATTACATTGAGGCTGATTTCCATAATTGACATCGTAAATACTTCAGTGAAAGGACGCGATTGTGGAATACGTTATAGATCGTATTCCTATGTTTACCTCTTGTCGAGGCTTTCTTAGCCAAATATAGATATTTACTTTTAATTGTTTTCAAGAATAATGTCAGGGCATAATGACACATCATAGATAAATGTCCGCGATCTATGTCATAAAAAGTCCTTACTTGCTTGGTATATACACATATTCAAAAGAAACAATTTGGTAGTATTCCATTTCTATTTTACAAGATACATTTGTGTGTCCTTGTTAGCATTTCTGTCTTTCTTTCGTTCATTATTTCTTTCCATGGACATATTTTGTATCTCCCTTTCATTTCTCGGTACTTTCAATCCATAACTATGTCTCAACCTACTTATAAATGTTCTAGATCTCTGGCCGTATTTCAATATTGGATAAGGTTTTGAAGCAGATTTAAATCACCTAAAAAATATATCTTATTTACATGATAAATTATAGAGAAAATAAACTACAGTTTGTCCCCTAAGACGCCTGCTGAATACTGCATGAGTTAAAACTACAGTTTGTCCCATAAGACGCCTATTGAATGCTGCATGACGGAAGTTATTTTTTTTAAAACTGTAATACTAATGCTGAAAATTGTCCCGCGAGTATAATTGTTAGCCCGAAACCTTTTTCATTGCAGGTCTAAGAATCGGAATGGCATTAAACGGCTAGTATCACTGCAAAATACTCAGGCTACGAATATATATACTTTTTATAATCAAATGAAGAGCCCTCAATAAAAGGGTGAAAGGCTTATTAATTTACAATTTTTGACATCTTTCTGGGTTTTTGTTATACTATTCTCTGAATCTGCTTGTTCTTTAAACCTTATATATATATATATATACAGTATGTGTGTGTGTGTGTGTGTGTGTGTGTGTGTGTGTGTGTGTGTGTGTGT
>JAUTBZ010187314.1:0-22469 GCA_032361785.1 Lepetodrilus galriftensis | reverse complement strand
TAGGTATCCTTAAGATAAAGTTAAGAACGTTCTTAGGCTAAGAAGATCGTAAGAACGTTTCGAGAATAGGGCCCCAGAGTATCGTAGCTCTCGTATGTTCTACGAGACCATCGTCCATAAGCACTCTCGTAGCGATCTCTTCAGTATACATGTCGACTGGGCACGTACATCTATGGTTTCATCGTGCATACGAGAGCTTCGTGAAACGATACCCAGATAGATTTTGAAGACTTCTGAACCTGTTTAAAATTTGTGTCTTACCGCATTTCAATTATGAACAATGATATTATGATTAGTATTTAATGTAATTTGTTCATTAATCATATGTTGATCTGTTCAATTGTGTGTTGATCTGTTCATTAATAATTTGACCATCTGTTCAATCGTGCATTGTTCTCTGTTCATACGACGAAAACACAAAACGACCGTGAATATATTTTCCAGTTAAATGTTTGGTGATCTCCATGGTATCTATTTAAAGCACAGACTCAGAGATAGTTGACTGATCAGGATAAAGGCAATTCATGCTAATATTTAGGCTACTGCTCGAAGCTACCTATACAATACATCAACCTCCGTGTAGTCTACATGTCTCAGTCCAGTTGGGGGGCGTTCAAAGACGCAAGCGGCTTACCAAACTAGGCACTGTAGTAGCATGAATCGTAGATGGGACATGGAACCAGTTTAGCCAAGCGGCTAACTCAGCCCTTGTGTCTTTGAACGCGCCCTTGTTGTAATGTAATTTCAAGGTGATAAATAATAAGTAAATTATATAATATGTAAAATTTAATTAGAATATGTTTTTAACCTGCTTAATGACACATACAGTACGTCGTTAAACGTAGGCGAAAATGCCAGGTACAAAGGATAAATCCTACACTATTTTCCCTTGCCTAATTGAAAATCACATTAGTTGTATATTTATATACATTTCCCAGTGCCTAATTGAACAGTCATATTAAATGTAATTCATATACATAATTATATTATTTAGGAGATAAGCGGTTCTTATATTACAAATGTTCCGTGAGGTTATCGTGGTTAACCAGGTGGGAATTTCAGTAAACACCGACGGTCTAATACTCATTAATCGAAGATAGAACATGTCTGTGTAATGCAAAACTGTATAGTGAAAGGTTATTATGTTCACGACGTGATCCTTTTATTACCATAGGCTATATGTCTACATGAAGACATGCTTTCAGCATTGACGGTTATGCTGTTATTACTAATAACTCTTCTGGAGGTAGGTAATTGTACTTAGATCATTGAACTGGCGGCCACGATTACACCAAGTCCTGAAGAAACTGGCATCAGTTTCAGCCGAAGTCATGATACGGGGTGATGTGCGCAATCTTGCATTAAGCATACTTTATTGTCCATTTTCGATGGTTAACTGCAACACTATGCGCAGCGGTTTCTGTAGGTTTTCTCTTGATCATAAGCTATCATGTAAGCCAAATAATCCTGAAGCTGTCATTTACAAATATACCACCTTTTCCGATGTCATAGATCTGTATTGGTCAACATCTAACATACATGTCTAACCGTAAAACATAATTCGAATTGGGAGGTGCTGAAATATAGGTATAATTGAACCCAATGAAAACATTGATTTTTATACTCCAAATGTCGCAATGATACGGCAGTAGACCCAACCCACTGCAAATACCTAACCGACGGTAATAAACTTAACCATCCATTCCAAGATGGCGCAGATTATCTAAGACTTCCGGTATGACATTCTGAGTATATATACAGCTAGCTTCATAGGAATGCGGCTCGTGCTCAGTTGAACTCACGGTGTGTGTGTATATATGTGTGTATGTATGAGTGATTGTAGTTGTCAACCGGCGATATTGTCACGAGATAGGGCCGCGATACCTGTGAACGAGAGCCCGGGGGTAGAGGGGCCACCATCAATTGATAGGACTAAGGACGGCAGTTCTCCGTGTGTCGGGGTTTTCTTTCCTACTAGGCCCGGCGGTCTCCACGCTGTCAAGGTACTGGTAAACGTTATTTTTTTTAGTAATTTTCCGAAAGGTGGGCTCTCACGGTGCGATTTTTAGCAACAACTTGTATTACCTATCCATGACTGAGAACAATCGAATACGTCACTTCGATTGTTCTCATACATCGATAATACAAAGTGTTGCTAAAAGTCGCACCGTGGTCTCGAGCCACCTTAACGGAACCACATTTGACTTATTTTAACATGTACATTCTATTAAATCCTTTTTCATTATTTACAGAAATGCTTTTCTATTTTCTATTTTATAAATGTGTATAGGGACATCGTAATTATGTAACTGTCATTCCTTGTCTAACGTGCAACTTTGAGTACTAGTTTTCAAATTAAAGAAAACAGTATTTGATTGCATGATTATTACAAAGGTTCGGTCATGATATCAACATACAAACTACCGTTTACGGAAAACAATGACACTAGCATTTATAAAAATGCCTAAGAAAAAAAACCGAAATGTCAGTTGAATTTGACAAATTGGGCATGTTCTTACATTAATAGCATTCTATCCAGAGCATCTTACATGTAATACCGTTACGTGGAACTAATGGGACGACCGCTGGGCCGGTATTCATAAAAGGGCTTAGTCAGTTTTTGAAGACCAAGTATATAGCAACAGTATAAGGTGGTGTTCCATTGACAGTCTTGGTCGCACATTCTGGACAGGGGATTGTTCCTTTCTAGCTGTTCTGTCTGTACTTTCTGTCCGACGCAAGCGCAGTTACACTGTGCGGTGTTGATCCTTTGAAACTGGGCATCCGTCGGACAGAAAGTACAGACAGAACACCTAGAAAGGAGCAGCCCCCTAGACATAAAGTTTTCTTAAAACTCCCATTGTGTTGAAACAAATATATAATCTTATCAATTGTCTGATATATACAGAGATATACACAAATATACTTTAAAAAATTGATGTGGATCAAAACAATGAAATACAGATAAAATTCAGAAATACAAATCAAATAGAAACTGAAGTTCATATTGATATAGAGACATCTTTGGATGGAGTGAATGATTATGGAAATTAATGTTGCTGCGGGAATATTCTTGTATTTGTGACAATACCTTTGGATGGAGAAAAGGTGATAATTCAAATGATCTCATTATATAAACAGTTCATACCTACTTAACAATGCACTGACTTGTAAATACTGGCTATCTTGTAACACAATGATATCGGTTTCATCAACATTTTATGTATACTTTCAACTATGATCAAAAGATATTTGCATATTTACTCAGCAGAACCCAAACCCAATCCATGACATATCCTGTCTCACATGGATACTCTTCACAAGCAGCCACAGATCCACATGGAAACGTGTCGTGTCGTCGTGGAATGTCAACACGTAAACTATTGGAATAAATGCATGAGCCGAAGCTCACTAAAACAACAAAGTATTCCATGTTTTGAATGTTTTGTCGATATCAGGTCCCCTATGTAGTATTAGTGTTCAGCGTAGGACAAAGCATGGGATGAAAGGTTCTGACAGAACACAGAAAACACTACAAAGACTTCCAGGAATAAGAAGTATTATATAACTGCCAATGGTTGGAAGAGTAGGAAAGTATTGACAAATTGATTGCCGGTGAGAGATACAATACTTCTAATGGCAAGCCACAGAGAACGTGATGAGGAAGGATGTTGCAAAATTCAATATTATTTAATGGATGCCAGAATTATTGGGATACTCCTGTTTATGGAGTTCAATCATCTTTATTTAAATTATTTTTATTTTTATAAATTTGGGCTTAGAACCGCTTTAAAGTTTCTTTCACTTATATCACAGTTTGTCAGTTTATGGCAGGAAGAAACCCCCAATATCCATAGTGATGAATTTTGCAGTAAACCTGCGAGCACCTGCTGGTACTGACAGACCAAGGATGACAACTGTATTGCATCAGAAAGGTAACTTTCATGAACTTTGATGCCAGGCTCCCAAAATGTTTCTTGTCAGACCAGCACATCACCAATGTAGAGGACAAGTACACAATGGTGTTATGACCAAAAGACTACAATTACCGATTTAATATTATTTCACATTTAGACACCTTAGCATGATTAAACATTAGACCATAAAGCCATCTTACTGAATTTGTGAATGCTGCCAATATGACTATGCATGCTACCAAATCCAGTGTCATCTAGCTTACTACTAGATCTAAAACGTACCTAGCTTACCATACCCAACCTGGTACAGCTTACTACTAGATCTAAATCGTACCTAGCTTACCATACCCAATCTGGTATAGCTTACTGCACACCCACGGACTCATTATATGGGATACAATGAATTCTCTTAGAAGACAAAATAATCATAACTTGACCTTTCCTGCCCATGCAACTTCTGGCATTACGAAGACAAGGTCGTCCAATGTTGCTTGACCTTTAGAAAGGTTACTTTGCCATTGATAAATATCGGTTTTCAACTATGAAATGTACGCAGTTAGTAAACCGAGCCAATCCCGTGCTCAGACTACGAGAAAAGGTTACTTTGTCTGATGCCTTCACGGTTCCAATCCACCTCTTTCTCCGAGCCAAGACCTTTCCCTTACAAGCAAGAAGGAAGGGATACCCCAGACAAAGGGCAAGTATGGCTTGCTGCACAATCAGTTCACAGATGTACTTCCACAGTGATCACTTACCTGAAAATAGAAGAAGAACATTGAAATATAATGAAGGACAAAGACATGCAATTGTCTGAAGGTGAGCTTCCTACTTCAGACAGATGTCATGAAGTAGAGAGTGAGTTCAGTCTTTTAAATCACAGCAGAAATATTTCACTCATATGTGAAGAAGTATGCTCTTAAATATATTTTTAATCAATATTACCCATCAACAAAATTATTGCAAAATAATATCACGGGTTGTCTGTGTGGCACCTTATTTTCACACAAATACTCAATAAAATACAAATAAAATTAACCCCTATATCAGTTAAGCACGTCTGGATTTCTGGAGAACAGGGTAAACCATTTCAGTGGCTTCCTTCATATAAATATAATACCAATCAATATAATTTATATTTAAGCCATTTACTGTCATCTTCTGAGACTAGGGATGATCTACTATCACAGTTGATAATAAGATATAAACACAAAATAAGGAAATCTCCATAAATAAACACATTAGATTATTTGAATGGTATTTGAATGGTATTTGAATGATATTAATTAGAATTGCAAAATTGTTAATTTGAGTTGAAATGAATATTTCTTGACATTAACAACAGGATATTTCATCTGTGAACTATCTATCTACTCTCTAAAAAAAATCTTTTCATTGTTTGAATTGGAATTTAGAACCGCTTTCAACTCTATACTATTATTTACCGACCATAAATAATCAATTATTATTTATGTAGAATAAATAGAATATCTAAGGTGTAAAACTGTCTGAAGTGGTGTGTTTGATGGAAGACGACATCAATCGAGAATAGCTTGATGTGGTGAAGGCTTAACGTATCGGGGACAATAATTATGTTTACCTGTTGGAATTAACCTAGCATTACTGCAATCATCATTCATCATGTTAACGTTGGCAATGCCCTAGATGTGTCGTGTCACATGTCACGTTGCTTCCCATACATCACCGCACACGCCCTGGCATGCACATCATCTCAGGAGTCAACCATCATATTTGAGGGTGTGTTTATTGTGGGAGAAGAACTTAACACAACCTGATTTCTTTGGCTAAGTGATTAGGTCCTAAAAATGACATTATACTTCTGACAGCATCACCATTTTGAAATCGTCAGAAAACAGTCAGTGTCTAACATTGTTTAACAATGCTATTATTATTAGAATATTAGACGTTTAATAATAATTAATAAAATAATACTAATATTTGTGTTTTCTTAATATTAATAAAATATAGTGAGCTCTGGTTATAACTTGGGGTTAGGCATAGATCCCATTTATATATTCGCTATTTTTGTTTATTATGGGTTAAATAAGTAAATGAATGAATGAATGAATTACTTAATGAAAAAAAAAAGAATAAATAAACAAATAAATAAATAAATAATGCGGTAAATACAACAATTTAATAATAATATTCAGTAAAAACCCAATTTTTTTTCATGTGTGTACAATCGCTAGCACAGCAATCACCGGCACATATGACTTCGATCATCCACTCACAACACACACTAGACCGCAGTTTACACAGTGCAAGTGATTCCTACACAAAGGCACCGGTGTCTACCGAGTACACCCCGGTGTCTGCAACAAGAATCATCTCTGGCTGATCTGTATACATCACAGAGATCCTTTGTACCAAACTCGGTTATCTCTGCATATCACGAGACCACAAACACCTGAGTCTGGTAAATATTTCAGCACAGAGAGTGTCTGAATCAGGAGATGGCCGTAGAACAATAAACTCTAGTACGTAAGACAATGTAATCTGGGTGGAGGGACACAAGACAGGCGTGCAGGAGAACAGGGCTCATGAATCACAGGGGTAGTGCATACTTCAACACCTTTTTAGCATCAAAATATGACCTCTTGACTTTGCATTATGCAATGGACCTGGATGTGCAGAGAGTGCAAGTGTGTCAGTGGTACATCTAACTGGAAGCAGTTGAAACTAGGCTGTTTGTCTTTGCCGATCTGTCTGTCTGTCTTCTCTGTCTGTTTGTCTTATCTATATATCTGTCTTTTCTGTCTTATCTGTCTGTTTGTCTTATCTGTCTGTCTTCTCTGTATATCTGTCTGTCTTCTCTGCATGTCTGTCTTCTGTCTGTTTGTCTTATCTGTCTGTTTGTCTTATCTGTCTGTTTGTCTTATCTGTCTGTCTGTCTTCTCTATTTGTCTATCTTCCCTGTCTGTATGTCTCTGTTTGTCTTCTATCTGTCTGTGTTCTCTGTCTGTCTATTATGTCTGTCTGTGTTCTCTGTCTGTCTGTGTTCTCTGTCTGTCTTTTCTGTCTGTCTATGTTCTCTATTTGTCTGTCTTCCCTGTCTGTATGTCTCTGTTTGTCTTCTGTCTGTCTGTCTCCTCTGTCTGTCTTCTGTCTGTATGTCTGTCTGTATGTCTTCTGTATGTCTTTTCTTTCGTGTCTGTTTACTGCATTTTCTGTCTGTCTGCCTACTGCATTTTCTGTCTGTCTACATGTCTCCTCTGTCTGTTTGTCTGTTGCTTATGCGAGAAGTTACCATGCTTCACAGTCCACATGCCCATTCCACAGAACGTTAGGATTTGAGCTACAATCGTTCTCTGGAATGGAGGCTTGATAACCAGCTATTAAAAATCCGGCTTGACGAGAAAGTTTACAACTGACAGTTGGACGAGGAACATCAGCAAACAAAGTTCATTACGGTCAACTTGAGGGCAAAGAACATACCTTACATTGACAGTATTGTATTGTACTTTAGTCAGGAATCATAAGATGATGTTTATTTTAGTATACATAAACCATTTTTAAAAAGGATTTTGGTATTGGGGTTTAGAGCCGCTTTCAAGATTCTTTCACTTATATTGTGTCTTGTCAGTTTAGGGCAGGATGAAACACACAACATTTGTTGCACTGAATGCAGTAAACCTGCGAGCACTTGCTGGTATTGACAGACCAAGGATGATAACTGCATTGCCACAGTACAGATAGTGCATCCTATCAAAATCGCTTCAGAATACTGGATCCATGGGCAGAATTGTCATAACTATTGTGCAGCAACACTATAAGGATAAATCAATAACATAGGGCCTTCTAAAGGAAAAATAGTTTTTCATCATAAATACAAATTATACCTGCCCCCCCCCCATGCAGGACAATTTGCCGTTGTTTTAAAATAATACTTTTTACGATGTCTCAAAACTTACAACTTCCTAACCAGATGATGACGTCTGGGAAACACACTGGCCCAGTGCAACAACCTTTGGGAGATGTAACCATCTAAAAAACCCACTGACGAGCAATTGAAATGTCACAGAAACATGGTGCCATTATCGTCTAGCGCTCGCATCGGCGGGATACATCTCTCGCATATTAATCCGAGCCCAAAGTAACAGGAGCTATGTGGGTAATAAGACAATCCTAACAGCTTAACAGTCATGTATCCTCCCCAGGCTCTGTGCACGCTTCTATAAGCCACATAAACTTCATATTAAAATGTCACCTCTCCAAAGCTGGAATAGACAGCTGCCAATCACGGCCTTTGAAACGTTACTAACAGTTTTCTGTGACAGGTAGATTACAACGGAAATCAGCATCATGTAAGCTACAGTCTCTTTGATGTTAGCAGTGCTCGGTATCTCTGCTACACATACTATGACAAGTTTCGTTTGTAGACGCGAACGAGTCAATCCAGTTTCATTTGTCGGATATGAATTACTTCTGCGGGTTTGGGCGATCTGTTCATGACCAACCAGAGAAGCGTGATTTCCAACTTTGTAGGAGAGATGTCACAATCGGATGTATATTTGAAACACAAATGGAATTGTATCAAAGGTGCTGACAATGACAAATGTGGTTGCTGGACAAGCACCTGTTTTTAGGCAACACTACACATGTCACATGACAAGCAGAGGACACCCCCTCCCCTCCATCACCCCCTCCCCGACCATCCCCTTGGTTTGTGGGTGGTGGACATTAGCGCCTGTTCTAAGCCAATGCTGTAGACAAGTCACATGAAGAGACGAGAACACACCCCTCCCCTCGGCCGACCACCCACCATTGACTCATATTTTCATGGAAGTGTCATGTCTATTACAGGAAATAGTAATCTGGACAACCTACTAGTATATCAAAGAATCTAATATGTCGGGGGGAAAAACTTATTAGTATGTTGTCTTCCTGCTCGCAAAGTACACAGACATTTTCGAAACCCTTCACTATATAGGTATTAATTATAAACAGAACAAACAGTGCTGGCACAATGTAAATAGGTATTTTAGAAATCCTTTACAAATTGGAAAGAATCAGAACAAATTCACGATATAGGTATTAATCATACACAGAACAAAACTTCTCTCCCTTGACATTTACTTAAATATAGCAAACCTACATTGGATCCCGAGAGATATCAGCCAGGCACACCTAGTCGGTTAACGCTGTGCTTAAGAAATCACTTGACAATCATTGACCAATACTTGAAAATTACCAATCATTACAACATTGACCAATAGTTGAAAATTACCAATCATTACAACATTGACCAATAGTTGAAAATTACCAATCATTCCATTCATTGTCCTGGTAGAGTAGATGATAAAAGATCTATATTCGCAGGAAGCTGTAACAGTAGTACATGGAGATGGATAAAGTTACAGAAGCACACGAGCCGTCTTGTGTAAACAAGGTACACGAACATGTCACTTGAACTGGCGCCTACAAGACTTGCACGGAAGGGTCGTAGGAATTTCTCAGGTTGCAGGTAATATCCTAAGATTCTCGAGCTTACCTGCAGGGAGAGAAATGCTATACGTATTCGTGCAAAGCCTACTGGATTCCAATATCAGGATCATTTACAAATACCAAAGAGCGACATTAACATATTTAATTGTCGTCATGTCCATTACAGAGGTGACATTTGATTCTCGGATTCTAATAATCTTTTATAATCAATACTTTTTTGTTCATCGTATTTTGATTATTTGGTATTGCCACATATTGCATTTGAGTAGTCACATATATATTGAACTTTGGTACTGGCATACCAAACATTGTTGAACTTCAGTATCAACACATATTGACTGAACTTTGGTACCAACACATATTGAATTTTGGTACTATCAAATCTTGATTTATATTGAACTTTGGTACTAACACATATTGAACTTTGGTACTATGAAATAGTGAACATATTGAACTTTGGTACTGAACATTGCAACCCCAAAAAATTGAACTTCGGTACCAACATATATTGAACTTTGGTACCAACACATACTGAATTTTGGTATCAATTATTGATATTGAGTGAGTGAGTGAGTGAGTGAGTGAGTGAGTGAGTGAATATGTAATTAACGTCGCTGCGGGATTGAACATATTGAACACTGGTACTGAACATTGGTACTGAACATTGGTACTGACAACTTTGGTTCCAACACAACACATGTTAAACTTTAGTACTATAAATTATTGAACTTTGCTATACTCAAAAGCATTTGCACATACACATAACATGATGACAGATAGCTATCACACGAGGTCATCGTATAATATATTTGGAATCTCTGACAATATAATTCACACCACTACTGGTATCATTATTACACAAATCAATATGTGTATACATTCAGAGTATCTTGTAAGTGCTGTCATTTACCTAACAATGATTACAGGCCTCTAACAGTCTATCCACGCTCACTGTTAATATGAGGGCGATTAGGCTCAATACATTAATAATGGACATATTCTATAAGTCACCATGAAATACAATCCTTACTGATTGTCCATAGATATGAAGACCTGAAGTGAATTGAAGACCAGAACTGAATCTAAGACTGAAACTGAATTGATCCTATGGACCATGAAAACCAAGTTTTGATCGTGTATTCGGAGATGATTTGGTTTTATAACTAATTGTCATCATATTAATTGGAAGAATCATCATGTTACATTATAGAAAGTTTTAGCTAGTCTAAGATCTTATATCTTTATATATGATGTGATAGTTTTAGATATGATTCCACAAAATCTGATAGCTTGACATACGTTTCCATGAAATCAGAAGGCATTACATGGCTTTGAATTAATTACGTCTGATCGCGGCACATTTCATGAGATCTGATAGCTTTACATAATGATTTAATAAAATCTGACAGCTTTACAAATGATTTCATAAGATTTGATAGATTTACAAATGATTCTACAAAATATGCAGCCGATAGCTTTACATACGATTTCAAAAAATCTGATAGCTTAACATATGAGATATGATAGCTTAACATATGAGATCTGATGGCATTACATATGAGATCTGATGGCATTACATATGAGATCTGATGGCATGAGATCTGATGGCATTGCATTACATACGAGATCTGATGGCATTACATATAATGTTGTGAGATCATTGAACTGGACCAGTAGAAGTCGCGATCACTTGTCGTGATTAAGACAGAACAGCTTTTATTATCAAATTACCTCACTTCAACGTACAACCGTTGGAGCTAAATATACACCTTAATGTCTTGCAATCTTCACTCGGCAAAGCACGAAAATTTCAAACATCTAATTTAATCCCACATGAAGCACGATATCGCTTGTTAAATACTACTTCAAGTTATAAATATCCAATGGTAATTTGATCAGTGAATAGTTAGAAGAATGATTACTGGTAAATATAGTCGGGCATCACAAGTTGGCACGTAATCTCGCCATTCATCACAATAAGTTTGTATTAATGGTAGAGGGGTTGTGTTCAATTAATTTTATTACAGAATTTTTTATAATATCAATGAAACAAGAACATACATCATTTGCCAACGTTACAGGATTGTTGACATTTAAGAATTGGCAGTTGTACGATCTAGCGATGGCACGGATCATTGTTCAATCTAGCAATGACACGGAGCATTGTTCACTATTGGCTGAATCTGCAATAAAGATTTTTATTCCTTTTCAAAAACAGATCTGTTTTATAATTCGATATTCCACGTTTGACATTAAATGTTTTTCTATTCATACATGCCATTATCGAAATACCAGGTAGAGATTGAAGTTAATATATATATGACAAAGTGATAAACACCTCCTCAGAAACACAGGTGGTTTGTCCGACAATTCTGACAATTCTGACAGTCCAAGTCTGTGTTCTTGGCGATGTTATTGCTGCTATCAACATGAAGATGACAAATCCAGACTTATAGTGACGGTATAATGTCTAAAACCGACAGTGGAACCTTGAGAGATAGATTTATCTACACTGACATAGCATAGAAATCACTGGGAAATAGTCTAGGAAAACTGGGATATAGCCTTGGAAACACTGAGATATAGCCTTGGAAACACTGAGATATAGCATATAAATCACTGGGACATAGCCCAGGAAACACTGGGATATAGTCTAAAAATGTTAGGTATTTTTTTTTAAATTGGGGTTTGGAGCCGCTTTCAAGATGCTTTCACTTACATCACTCACAACGCCGTTTATTGTAGTAAACCTGCGAGCACCGGCTGGTACTGACAGGCCAAGAAACTATGTCCCTGAATCTTTAAAACACTTTAAAAAGCATGGCAAGATTGAATACATTAATCTTGCATCACAAACCTAGTTGTGAATGTTTGCCGACAGTGTCTTGGGGCCGTGACTGATGAGAAAATCACCTTTACACAGCATAATGAACTGCTTCATCAATTGGGTGGACACAAAGAAGCTATTTGTCATTGTTGGGATATGAAGATAGAACTGTGCTAAGCCAGAGTGGTACTGGAGTAACCAGAATACCATGGGACCGTAAGAACAATGTGTCGGCATGGTTAGACTACTGATGGGCTAAGAACAATGTGTCAGCATCGTTAGACTACTGATGGGCTAAGAGCAAAATGCCAACACGGTTAGACACCAGCATTTCACTTCTAAATAATTAAATATACTACTGTAAGAAAATAAGGGAACGCATAATGGTAACACTTTTAGTAAAGGCAAATTCAAAGTACCAAACAACCCATTAAGACATGTGCATGCACGTACAATATGGTATTGCCCATGCATTTTCGCGCTTGGGTTGAAAATTTAATTACAATTAATTTACTCAGTTTTGAGAAATACCACTTCATGTGTTCGCGTTTGAATGTGTACTGTATAAGAATATCAATATCATTCCATTATTCTCTGACGGTAGTATACTTCTGACAGACAGATAGATAATATGTTAATGTTTCACGGAGACAAAATAACATATGCATATTTAAAATTGCAGATTAAACTTCTGAGGTGTGTTCAAAGACAGAAGCAGTTTGCAAGCGGCTCACCAAACTAGCCACTGTCTCAAGAGTCATATGAACCGTACATGAGACAGGGAACCAGTTTAGCTAAGAGGCTTACTGAAGCACTTGTGGCTTTGAACGCACCCCTGATATTAAATGACATGACCTGAAGGTAAGACTAAGACAGACATCTGAGACCACTGGAGGAAATCCTTCATGAAGCATAACACAGTCTTCAGGTTAATTGAAGGTTTAGAAACACCACAAATTATCCTTCAGATCTGTGATCATGATGACACAATAACCTATTGACAGTGAAACTAGTTTTCCAGTGTGTCAATGAGGATATTATTAAAACATTTCAACATGTTTGGTGTTATTCTTCTTACTTTTTGTACAGGATGAATGACTTCAAATCAATTCCAACTAAATAATTTCTACCTATTGCGTTTTTTTCTATTGAGGTTTACAGCTGCTATCAAGATTCTTTCACTTGTATCACAGCTTGTCTGAGCTTAGGGGATGAGGAAACCTGCAACATCCGTATCGCTGAATGTTGCAGTACGGACACACCAAGGTCTACCTATTGTGCTGACCATGAACCATAGCCCTGAACATCATTATCAGTGATCTGAAGAATGATGTTTCACTTCAGACTAACATGAAGGATGAAGTCTATAGTATAGCCATATTGTACATCATTGACTTCCTACTAGAAATAGTCTAGAAATATCAGTGATCTGAAGAATGATGTTTCACTTCAGACTAATATGAAGTATGAAGTCTACAGTACAACCATCTGGTACATCGTGACTTCCAACCAGCAATATCCTGTAACCTTACTAACTATCAATGTCCAACAACCATATACTTTAAGGTACCATAATGTATATATTTGATTGTTCATGTTATTCGTTCTGACGGATGTTTACAAGATTTTCATCAAATTGAGTCCTTGAGAATGGCCTTCTTGCGGGCCAATAAACTCCCAAGCACAATATCGCGTATCCGAAGTGGATACTTTTTTAAACCTGTTTAAAGCGCATCATTTAGTAGACCTACCACCATCAACACAAAGTACAAGCAGCCTGTAATGTTTTCCTCTAACTTGGCATCGCTAATTAGCAGATGGCCATATAATGAATTCACAAGGATGGCCAATTCCCCGTACGTTTCAATTCTACCAGATACCATCATGGATGTGGTTTTCCAGATACAATGCTGACATGTATTGGCTTTTATGCTCTCTAGCGACCTTGAGGAATAGGCGATTCCCAGAACCTAATTAATCCACCGGATCCTCTCACGAAAGCTTCCCACGAAACTACAATTGAAGTCTCATGAGACACGTCTTGAGACGTCTTCGCTGAACAGACCAGATATCATTCAGACATGATGTGAACATTGCAGACCATTATTATGCATTATGACAGTGCGATAAAAGACACCAAGATGAAATATGCATTGCTCTGAATCTGGTACTCAGCGATGTCATTAAAATAGATTTCTTCTTCCTGGCAACGTTTTCAGAAAAATTATCGTGAAGTCACGATCTTGGATCATCTTGACGAAATAGTTCTCTAATTTCAAATCACGACACTTGTTGCCAAGGATACGATTAATTGGAACACCATGCATGATGACTCATGTGAATACTGAAGCTTTGTCATCAAACTTGCAACGTATCATCACCTTAGGTGTGATCAGTTCTGTTTCCTAATTAATGTTGTCCAATAATGTTGTCCAATAATGTAGAAACATGATTATTACAATCTGAACATTTCTGTATTTTGTAACTGGATTTTTCATAACTGAATTCTTTTTCAATATTGACTTTGGATGATTACATATATCTCATTAAAAGTACATCTATGTGTGATATTAATATTTAAAAAATGCTTAATAAATATAATTAATTCACAATCACAATTTCTGTTAATGAAAAAAAGTACATATATATATGTTATATTAATATGAAATTGAATCAACAAGTGGACACAGAACCATCAGGATTAATACTATTCTTTTCTAAAAACTATAAATAGTAAAGCTCTCAACATATTCAAACGTATCCGTATACATTTGTGAGTTAATAAAATATTATATTAATTTCAAAATAAGTCTCCATAAATGTTAATATACCCTGTAACTATGTCAGGTTTAGACCATATCCATAAACAACAGTGAATACACATATACATTCACATACATATGTTAATACATTCATGTTCATATATATTCAAAATATCAGAAACAGCATTGAAAACACATACATATACATTCGTGTCCATATATATACATAAACATATCTCTTATAATTTCTAGCAAATCATATATAATAGAGAAATACAAAAGATATTTTGCTTTGATAAAGTTCTGCAAACAACTGAAAAGAGACCTTAATACACCAAACGTATGTTAATGTATAACCCTAAAGAGTTGATGCAGAGCACGTTGGCTCATTCAGCGTGTTAAGCAAAACCTCAGGAACTTCTTACATGCACACAAGACCACTTTCAATGTCAATAGAATTTGATTGTATTCAACAATCGGCCGAAAATGCATACGTCAAAATGTCAGTGGAACAGCATTCCTAAACAAAAGCCTTTGAAAGTTGGGTCTTTAAAGATCTGCTGCGTCAAGGGAATAGTATACAGGCGGTCTTGTGGTCAAATAAAGACCGGTTATAGCCTGTAACAGGTCAAGACCTCAGATTAAATTGGCCCACGGAAAATACCTGGAGCTATATGGGCTCAGTTCATTCAAAACATGGGAAATTATTGTATCACTGTTTTTGTGTAACAGAAACTTTTATTAATACCATTATAATACAAATCTTTCAAATAATTATTACAAAAACATTAAATATTTTATTTCAAAATTGTAAGATATTGTGTATTTGCTTTATAACTTCAAAGAAAACGGAGATAATTAATATCTGCACGAGTTCTGATAGAATTGGGACCATGAAGGTAGGTGTGATCTCTTGTCACCTACTTTACACTGTTTGTGTACAAATGTTGTGGCAGTCACGGCCCACAGTCACTGCCTGCAGTCACGGAGCTACAGTCACGGAGGCAGTCACATCTCAGTGACATGTCAGGTCATGAGCAAAAGCTGCATTATCTCTTTGACCCAGATTCACGACTGTCGATAATCTCCACTTATCTCGACCCCGAAGGACAAGATTATTCCTCGGAGGGAGGAAATAGGTCGACAAGCGGACAGTTATGGAAAGTAAGAACAAGACATCAGCTCTTGTCCTAAGTTTAGCTGACCCAATAATATCCTGGAGGGAGTTGTGCGTCTCTTGCACTCTCCCAGTTCTTGGACTTTCTCTTTTACTTGCACTCTCCCAGTTCTTGGACTTTCCATGTTTCTTGCACTCTCCCCGCCCACCACTGTATACCCCCCCCCCCTCCCATTACATCAGAATACAACTCTAACTTGTCACCAACTCTTCAAAAATCTGACAATTTGTTAATCCCATGCCTTGACCTCTGAACCCTGGTCGGCATTCATGACACATGCGCTCTAAAATATATGTACATCTTATTCAGACTTTTGTCTGCAGTCCGCAATACTGTACTTCTCATGCATATATTAATATAATTACCGCAGTGTATGCACAACAGAAAGAAAATATGGCTAGACATTATGTTTATTTGCATCATTAAAACATAATTATGTATTCATTACTTACAACACATAAAGCAAAGATTAATCTTATTTTATCACACCTCATTGTTAAAAGTACTTATCTCGGTGTGATATATCTCTGATAATCATTGTTGTGATATGTATCTGATAATGATGCATGGTTGTCATTGGAGGGATAAAGCAGTATAAACAAGAGAGATAACTGATATTGAATACTTCGTATGAGACTTGTATTGTGCGAGAAACACCTCTCAAAATATCAGGCCGGCTATAACACCAGCCATTCAACACAATATTACCCCACAAAGATATTCTATCATATCTTAAATGGCATGTTTATTATAATAATAATAATAATAATATTAATAATAATAATAACAAAATAAAAATAAAATAAAAATAATAATAATAATAATAATGTGTATTGATATTAATAATAATATTTGTATATTGATATTGTGCTAGACTTCATGCTCAAAGCACTACACTACACTATGATATGTTTGTGATTTAATTCAAATTGACACACAGAAACACACAGAGCTTCTATTACAAAAGACAAAAGCCTGAAGAAATAGCTGTTCAAAATACATAAAGTTTACGGCCTTGTACAAGACTACAAAAAGATTGGCATGGGGTTTTCTTTCGGCGGACAGATGCATTACAAGACTTGATCACAGAACCAGTTCAAACAATTCTTTCAACGCGGGGAAATTTGAGGGGGGAAGACCGATATCTTGAACAATTCATTGCCAAACGATAGCACAGGGCTTTTTTTTCAGTGGCATAAGAACGGGAAGGTTTTTTAAATGTCAAGATACAACATCTGTTCATGAAATTTATCCGAAAAGAGCAAAAGCAGAAAGTCCTGTTGTAGAAATCGGGCATGTGCGTTGCCAGAAAACACGAGTAGCCATTAAAATGGTAAAGTTCGTTTCTCATTGCAAAATATGTAATTTAAAGACAACTGACCTATTAGCCAGCCAGTTAAAAATACATAACACAATGTTTATTACATGCGCGGATCCATTTGAGAAATGTGAACAGGTCATCTGTCATTCTCATGGCTTTTGTAAGTTGCCATTAAATCAATTTAAACTAGTCTGTAACACTGACTGAATGTGAAACTTGTTGTAAAAAAAATAAAAATTCTTGTTGTTTTTGTCTGATACATAGAAGATTTTTAATAAGAATTTTTAATAAGATTTTTAATAAGAATTGCTGCAAACACATGGAAATATAAAAAAATCTAGGAGTTGGAGGATAGACTGTCAGAACAACCTTTCACCGTTTGAGCTGACGAGACTATCGTTAGTCTCAGAGGACATTGCTTAATCTAAATCTTCTTAACCCTCTCCATGCTGAAGGTAACCGGAGATGCCCCAAAGAGCAGTGCCTGTGGCTAATCCAGCATTGAGAGGGTTAACTGATCTAGAGTGATATTTTTAATAGGAGTATTTGGGTGATAACAAGGTGTGATAACAAGGTGTGACACAGACTATGAGATAACAAGTGCAAGCGAAAATTTTAATAGGAAAGAATTCTGAAGACATTTTAATCAGAATAACACAATTCAAGACGTCATTGATGAACTTACATCTGCTGTTCTATAAAGGTATACTGTACTATTACACAACATGAAAAGGGCAGCAACATAGTAAATGCGTACATCCCAATAAATGTCAGAACATGTTAAGTTGGAATACTACGCTCTTCCAAGGCAAATCACGACCAGTGATGTAGCAGAACCGTACACACCTTTTCCGTGGAACAACAACCCTGCCAAAAATATGTTCTACAGAGCTACGCAAAGTTGTAAATCCCATTCACTATTACCGGAGAATTATGGAACCTTAGCTGCCACCGAGTGGCAACACAAATATTTGTCAACACTTGTAAAGGTATCACTTCATTTGGCCCGGGTCTTGAAGCTTATCTTTTGTAAATTCTCTATGTCATAATATGGAGGAAACACTACATGTTACTATCAGTGCTGCAGCCGCCAGACAAAACACGTACGGTGCCACCAAGCGAGAACTTCGCACCCACGGCAAATTGAGCAAGACAGGACCGGTAGCAAATATTGCAAAGCCTCCCGTTCAGAGAGGTTGGGTTTCTCCACAAAGAGGCAGACTGTTTAGTCAGGAAGCCTACACCCGGCACTGGAGGTATCGCGGGCGTCGTCGGTGTGCCAACTCCTGCACCGTGTCTACTCACTCGTCTTGCTTCCATGCGCCAAGTCACGAACACTGCTGCAGAACAGGGCAATCATCCAGCATAGTGGAGAGCCCACATCTGTGGTGGGGCGCCTAGATTTTTGACGAGTTTCTAGATATTTGACAGAGTGCCGACGTCTGTGGTAGGGCGCCTAGATCTTTGACAGAGTTTCTAGATCTTTGACAGAGTACATAGATTTGTAGTAGAGTGCCTAGATATTTGACAGAGTGCCTAGATCTGTGGTGGAGAGCTAAGATCAGTGGTAGGACCAAGTTTTGTAGAGTAGGCTACTGACACAGTTTTCCAGATCTGTGGTGAAGTACCTACATCTCTGGTAGTGTGTCTAGACCTACGGTGGAGTGCCTATAGGTCTATGACAGAGTGCCTAGATCTGTGGTGGAGTACCTACATCTGTGGCAGAGAGTCTAGACCTATGGTGGAGTGCCTAGGTCTATGACAGAGTGCCTAGATCTTAGTAGAGTGCCTAGATCTGTGGCGGTGTCCAGATCTGTGGTAGAGTGCCGAGATCTAAGGTGGAGTATCATGTTCTCCAACAATCTCAGCCTACCCAAGGCTATCTAGTGCATTGTCATGTTTATTGGGTTGTCATGGAACAAGTGTTTTCTTGCATTTCAGGAATGCTAATAATCTCATTCAACCTCCTAGTGCAGCCTGATGTAGACCACAAATAAAGTATTTCAGATAATGGATAAATGTAAACAACAATTTAACACAGTAAAACAAATACAATTGAAGATAACCAATGATAACCGACATTGGATGGCTGTCATTTGATAGCCTATTAGTTATAAACGCACTTAACTTTGTATTCCTGCAATAGAACAATGGATAACTTTACAAAATCCTTAACCGACATGTCTTTATTTTAGCCAGGTGCAATTATAGTCACTATGGATCTGACACAACCAATGTTTTATTATTTTGTTTGTATTGGGGTTTAAAGTCGCAATACACTAATATCACGACTTGTCAGTTTAGGGTAGGATGAAACCCGTAACATCCGTATGAATGTTGCAGTAAACCTGCGAGCAACGGCTGGAACTGACAAACCAAGGATGATATTCATGGATGATGAAACATGCCAACAATGTCTGTGTATCATAAAAAAAACTGAACCACATGAAAATGACTGAGATGCACCAAGATACGATTTGATTGAAAGCAGAATAACTTACATTTATAAAAACAAAACAATTTCAAGACAGACAAACTCAACCATTTTGCTGATATTTCGTGAAAATACCATTTCCTGAAACTTACAACAACACATGCTTCAAACCAATCGTGTTTACCAAGACAGACACATACATATGCTTCAACCAATCTGGCTTAAACATAGAGAAAGTTCTTCTTTTGGAGCATATGACATAGTACATACACACTGGATACGAATAGCTGGATAATTTTGATCAGACTAAGGTAGTCTGAGATAATACTCAGACTAGGAAGTGTGAGACTATGAAACCGTTTGAGTGAAATTCCATGCTCAAGCTCAAATTCTATGGACATTTGTGAACAAAACCTTGCACTGAGTACGAGATTTTACTAAAAAAGATGTAATCTTGATGCCAGGTCTGTGATAATGCTCAAACTTAGCATGAGATAATACTTACACTCAGCCTGAGATAATGTTCAGCCAGAGATAATGCTCAGCCAGAGATACTGCTCAGCCAGAGATACTGCTCAGCCAGAGATAATGCTCAGCCAGAGATACTGCTCAGCCAGATAGGGATCAGATTCAGCCAGTTAATTCACAGATAGAACTTGTCTCCTGAGAAATCTCTTTATCTTGAAACAAGTTCAGCTGATACCACATCTTCAAGGTGGCAGGATGATGCAGGTGGTAAGACTACAAATCTGATTTCTAGTTCTAATCTTGTCTGGGAGACCGGTTTGGGGGAACCCCTGTATCTTCCCTGTGGTGGAGACTTCAATGTCTGGGAAATACTGTGCCATTGACCACTGAACCCGTATTTAAGTGTAGAAATATAAGCCTTCAAAGCAAGGGTAGCATTTCACAAAACTCTCTCATCCTCTACGAGACTATAGCGCTCTTGTATGTCCCCTATTGCCATGTACCAGAGATCGCTACGAGAGCACTATAGTCTCGTAGTAGATAAGAGAGCTTTTGGGGAAATGATGCCCAAGGACAGCAGTTAGCCCTGACAATTTTCAAAATATCAAATTCTACCAAATTCTTGGCATTGGAATAAATTAACAACAAATCCATGACCTGTTTTCATTATGTGAGTTACACATCATACAACAATGACTGTAAATAGACACATACCTACATGTATTATACATTTTAAGTTAATTTTAGTGTAACATCAACTCCGAGGACGTATTTACAATAGTACATAAAAATAGTAAAATATGATCTGTAAAAATACTAATGATCATTATCCAAATATCCCTAGGGGGGACTATCAGGTCGCTGAACTTGGAAACATTTCTAGGTCTCCACCGTGAAATACATTGTAATTAGAAGTAAGTATCGAAATAGAAATCAAATGCTATCTGAAATAGGCCTCGAACTCCATCAACCAGATAAGTAAATATGTTTCTTTTATTATGGAAAATATAGGCTGGCAAGCGAGCAAGTAATGATTCCTTAATGTGCATGCTGGCTGGTGAGGTGGTGTAATGCCCTAACCTCCTGTCCTAGTAGGAGATTCCAGATCTCGGAGCCATCCACACAACTGTGTTGTAATACCCACGGTGCACGTTTATCGAGTACACGCCGATGAGGAGTTATCATTGCATCCTCGCAAACAAAATCCTGCCTGTGGGGATTCAAGCCTGCAGTCAGTGAGTCCCTGCAGACACCAGAGGGCAGCACCTCCACAGGAAATGAAATCTCAGAAGAACCTGGCTTTGCATCGCCGGAAACTGTAAAAACGTATGGGTCCAATGGATATGGCATCAGTGATGGGGAATACTCAACGTTTTTGAAAAAAAGAGGTAGCAGTGATTGGAAGAAATTTTAATTCTCTTCTCTTCTCTTTCTCTCTGTCCTCTCTCTTTCTCTCTCCCCTCTCTCTATCTGTGTCCTCTCTGCCATATTTTGATAAATGTAGTCTGCCACCATCAAAAACCTAGATCATAACCTAGATCATAACCTCCTTCACCTCTCTCTCCCTATCTCTTCCTCCCTCTCTCTCTTTCTCTTCCTCTCCCTCTCTCTCTCTTCTCTCTCCTCTCTCTCTCTCCCCCCTCTCTCGTCCTCTCTCTCTCTGTCTCACTCTTTCTCTCTTCATGAATCTACTCGTCTGTTACCATCATAAACCCAGATCTCAACAACTCAAACATATAACAACTCAGTATGGAAGTAACTAGTCTATTAGGTCACCAATGAACAGTAAACAAGTCATCAGTCATGGTAAACTTCACCTTCAAACCTACACGACTCTTAGCCCACATTTCAAGTTAATTTGTACTCAATACACTCCAGTGGTACTTTGCCTTCTAGGATGTATAATCTCTTTGACCCAATCTCTGTTCTGCTACCTAAAAATAATAACTGCTAAAAAAAGTGGAGCAGGTTCATATATCATGTATTTAATGTTTGGCAAATCTGCCCATAAATATTGCTTACTGTAAATCATGAAATTAACGCGAGCATAATATTAATGCGAAAAATGCGACCGCTGTATTGACGCATTTAATTCC
>JAUTBZ010187203.1:0-22474 GCA_032361785.1 Lepetodrilus galriftensis | reverse complement strand
CAAAAAAGTGGGGATTTGGCTGACGTCACTTCTGTCCGGAGATTTGAACTGATCGGACTCTCCCTGTTGTCAAAGGAAATGCACTTGCCCTTGACTCATCCAGAAAGGCAGTTACGGTTTTTGAGCTAATATGCGGTAGTATGGAGAAAAAAAGGGAAACAATCCGAGTCTAAAGAATTGACCCATAAGAAAGGCCATACCCATCCTACGGCGATGATTCGGGCATTTGGATGGACTTCCCGTGCCATTAGTCGTCTTCTTTTTGATCATGTATTTATCGATTCTAAAGATCTCAACGAATTGCAAACTCAAGGTGTGGAGACCGTCGTTTATGTGATGCAGAGCCGCAGTCTTCTTGACTACCTTTTCTTTAACTGGCTTTTTCTAGAACATCATATTCCTTTGGTCGCTTTCTCGAACGGCCTGCGTATTCGTTTTTTTCGTCGAACATTTGCCCGATTAGTATTGTGGCTAGGCTCGCTCTTTAGTGATCAAAACCTTGTAAGAAAAAAAAGAGGAGAAGAAAAAAGACGTGCTTTTTCCGCTTTGATATCCCAACAAAAACCCACCTTTCTTTTTCTGGGAAAAGCGAAACAAAATAAAGCAAGTCAATCCGAATTTATCCAACCTTTTTTGTTTTCTATTGTTAATGAAGAAAAGAGGGGAACCCAGAAAATTAAAATCATTCCTTTGGTCATCGTTTGGGAACGCCGACCCGATAAGCCTCATAATACCATCGTTGAGGAAGTTTTTGGCACGGTCCAAGCCCCCGGTTTTTGGCGGAAGTTCCTCTATTGGTTCCGGACGATTTGGCAGAGTTTTCTAAAATTTGGGCAACCTGTAGCCCGGGTTTGTGAGCCGATTTTTGTCCGGGAAGGTATCGAAGATCTCCCCTCTGCAACCACGGCGGATGTAGCCCAACTCTTGGAACGCGATATCCTTTCTCGTATTCGGGAGGAACGTCATGTCATTCTTGGTCCCCCAGCCAAAGACACCTTACAGATTTGGAAACAAATCTGCTTAAAACCCCATATGGTCCGTATTTTTCTGGAGCTTGCCGAGCAAAAGAATAAAACTGAGGAACAAATTAGAAACGAAGCAGAGCTCTACTTTAAAGAGATATCGGCCGAACCCAACCTCATGGCGTTGAAAATCCTTTCCTCCGTTTTCAGCCTTATTTGGTATCGTTTGTACGATGGTCTGGAAATCGACCTTGAGGGTTTGGAAAAAGTTCGAGAGGCGTCCAAAAACAGTTCGATCGTTTTGATTCCTAGCCATAAGTCCCACATGGACTACCTGATTATCACCTATATTTTTTATCATTATGGGCTTACTCCGCCACTAATTGCGGCGGGTGTAAATCTTAATTTTTGGCCACTTGGATTTATTTTTCGAAAGGCTGGTGCGTTTTTTATTCGCCGTTCGTTCAAAGACGCACCCTTATATCGCGCTGTCTTTAGAGAGTACCTTAACGTGGTATTGGAGATGCGATATCCTGTCGAATTTTTTATTGAGGGAACACGAAGCCGAACAGGGAAACTTGTGAAACCACGATATGGAATGTTGGAAATGATCGTCTCAGGCTTGGGTGCTGAAAGAAGCGGAGCCATCAAATTGATTCCCATTTCGGTGGGTTATGAGCACGTCATTGAGTCCCAAGCTCATAAAAAAGAACAACTTGGCGCCGAAAAAACGAAAGAGGGTTTTGGAGCCTTACTAAAAACACCGAAATTTTTATCGCGTAAATATGGCCGTATTTATATCGAATTTAATGAGGCAATCGACCTGAGTACCTACCTCGATAATTGCGTGTATGACAAAGACGAAGATCTTCGCGCCCTTTTAGTTCGTTTGGGACACCGCATCACACACGATATTAACGCCGTCACCCCGGTTACGCCGTCTGCTTTATGTGCACTCATTCTGCTTTCTCACAGAGGAGATTCCATTGGGAGAGCAGAACTTCTTGCCGATATCGGATTTGCGCTCCATTTTCTAAAAGAGAAACACCGCAGCTTGCGCATTTCCAGAACCATTCGAGAAGCACTCGATGAAAAACGAGAAACCTTAGAAAGATTGGAAAAAGAGCATTCTGGTGAACGAAACCCTATGATTGAATCCATTTTGGGCCGTGCCGTTTCTCCACTCATCGATACTGCCCTAGAACGTTTTCGGCAGTCCGATCTCATTTCTATCGAGGAAAAAAAAGACGAAACAGAAAACACTTTCGTCGTCCCTACCGATGCTCGCTTGGAACTCGCCTACGCGAAAAATTCTATCGTTCATCATTTCATTCCTGAGGCGCTCCTCTCCACGGCAATTCGGAGTTTTGGTTCTACGCGAATTCGCGTTTCCGAACTCATGGAAGAAACCTTATTCCTAAGTAAGATGTTTAAATACGAGTGGATTTACGCTGAACGTTCAGCCTTCGAAACGGTTTTTTCTATGACCCTTTCTTACTTTATTTCTCGCTCGTGGGTTTCTTTGGATGGAGACGATTCGACGGACCTTCCCCACAATTTTTCCTCTGAAACGCACGACATCATCCAGATCAGAACTCCTTTCCCAACAGAGTTATCTTTTTTTAGAACCCAAGTTTTGAATTTTGTCGAAGCCTACGATGTGGTTGTGGATACTTTACTTCGCTCCGATCTTGAATTGGAAAAGAAAATTCTTAAAGAAGCATTAAGAAGCGCAGGAGAAAAGCTGCAATCAGGTGATCTCCTTTTCCATGAGACCCTTTCAAAACCCACTTATAAAAATGCCCTTCGCTTATTAAAAGATTGGGAGATCATCTCCTTCTTTCACTCATCTAAAAATGATCGCGTAGTTAAACTGCTTGATATTGCTGCATTAGACGAAATTGATAAACGCCTAAAACGGTTCCGATGGGAAGAAAAAGTCGAAATCCCCAAACAAATCTCCGCCGATTCGACAATGGATATTGTATCCCCTCGACAAGGAGACTAAGATAGGCGAAATTAGCAATTATTTGTTTTTTGGAGAACATTCATGACTACATTACCAAAAGGATGCGCTTTTCTAATTGAAGAAGTGGGAAGCTCAACGATTTTTACCCCAGAAGATTTTTCTGATGAACAAATAATGTTCGCCGAGACCACCCAACAATTTATGAAACGTGAGGTTCAACCTCATATCGAAGCGTTGGAAAAAGGAGACCATAAGCTTATGGTTAACCTCATGAAAAAGGCAGCAGAAGTCGGTATTCTTATGGTCGATGTACCCGAAGCTTACGGCGGGTTACAGGTAGACAAAACGACAAGCATGATTGTTACAGAATACCTTTCCATTTACGCAGGTTTTGCCGTCACTGTGGGCGCACACACCGGAATCGGTTCTCTTCCCCTTATCTTTTTTGGCGACCACCAACAAAAAGAAAAATGGCTACCCAAACTCGCTTCCGGAGAAGCCATCGCAGCGTATGCCTTGACAGAACCAGGAAGTGGATCTGATGCGCTTTCAGCCAAAACCAAAGCGGTCCTAAACGATGAGGGAAATTACGTTCTTAACGGAACAAAAATGTGGATTACCAACGCTGGCTTTGCGGATTTATTTACCGTTTTTGGTCAAGTCGACGGATCGAAGTTTACCGCTTTCCTTGTGGAAGCAGATCGAGAGGGCGTCACGATTGGAGCGGAAGAACATAAATTGGGAATTAAAGCCTCATCAACCTGTTCGGTGACTTTGGACAACGTGGTCATTCCCCCAGAAAATGTGCTTGGAGAGGTCGCCAAAGGTCACAAAATCGCGTTCAATATTCTCAATGTTGGACGTTTTAAACTTGGCGTTGCCACGCTTGGCGCCGGAAAATATACCATGAAATTGGCGATCGATTATGCCAAAGAGCGAAAACAATTTGGGCAACCTATTTCTGACTTTGGGGCGATTCGCGCAAAAATAGCCGATATGGCCGCACGTTTATACGCGCTTGAATCGATGTCTTACCGGGTAGCAGGTTACATGGATGAAACGATGCCTAAGCCCATCGATGACGAAGAAGAATATTCCAAACTTGTCATGAAGGCGATTGAAGAATTTGCAATTGAAGATTCTATTCTCAAAGTATACGGCTCAGAGACCATCGATTTTATTGTCGACGAAGCCGTTCAGGTTCATGGTGGATACGGTTACTCCTCCGAATACGAAGTGGAAAGGATGTACCGAGATTCTCGAATTAACCGGATTTTTGAAGGCACAAACGAAATTAATCGTATGCTCATTCCAGGAATGATTCTCAAACGCACCATGAAAGGCCAGCTCGATCTCTTTGAGGTCATTCAAAAGGTCGAAGCCCTACTGAGTGAACCTGCAATCACACGCCCTGCACAAGAGGACGACGAAAACCTTAGCTTCTTGCGTTTCCTTACCACCCAAGCAAGGAATGTTACCATATACGCAGCGAATCATGCGATTCAAAAGCATATGGCCGATCTACGCGATCAACAAGAAATCCTAACAAGTTTAGCAGACCTCATTATCGCCGTTTATGCGATTGATTCTGTAGTAGCGCGAACGCTCCAGCTTGTGAAGAAAGAGGGATTAGAAAAAACAGAACACCAACGTGCCGCAGCAAGACTTGTCGTCGCTACACATTTTCAAGAATGTAAAACTGAAGCGGAAGCCTTGGTTTCACACCTCGCATCCGGTGAAAAGTTAGATACCCATCTCACTAACCTCAATAAGTTGGCCGGACCTTCTCGAATTGATCTCGTCTCACTTCGAAGAAAAATTGCTGACATCACCATTGAACGAGAACGGTACGCATTTTGACCCGACATTTGTTTTCTTCGTATTTGGTATTCGTTTTTACCTTTATGGGGGGAGCTTTATTCGCTCAAGACGAAATCAAAGAAAATGAAGTTTTGGCTTCTCCGGTTAAAATTACTGCACCCCATAACAATATCGTGTTGCGCTCTTTTACACTTTCAGGTCGAGCACAAGCTGGAGCGAAACTCGAACTCAGTATCAACGGGAAAATCTTTGGACGTTATCGTGCGGATATTAAGGGACATTTTACGATTGGTATTAGCGTTCCAGAAAATACGCTTAATATCGAAATCACGCATGTTGCTGATTCGAAAAGATTATCTTCTGACCATATCATTCTTAGGGTTGAAGATACATTACGAGAAAAGGAAGTCGTACTTCCCACGCCAAAAAGTGATCCCAAAAAAACCGATACTAAAATGAATACCGAACTCCCACAAAGTACCGCTACTCCTCGCCTGCCCCAGGAGCTAAAAAATACTGGGCTAAAAAGTACAGCGCCCAAACCCTCGAAAGCAAAAAAACGAAATGTATTCAATGCCCCAACGCGACCATATCCTGCTTCAACGCCACAGACTCCACCCACGAACCGTGCATTACGTATTGCCATAGAATCCGTTGGTTTAGTCGGATTCACTGCAGTCAATATTTTACTCACCAGCCTCGTAATCAACGCAACCAATGACCTGGGCGAAGGTATAGGATACCTGGGAATCGCGATATTAATCGAACTCACCGTTGCGCCCCTCGTGGTTTATGGCACCGGTAAAACCTTAGGCGGAAGAGGAAAAGTCTGGGCACCCTTTCTGGGCGAAGCGCTGGGAATCGTTGCCGCGATTGGAATAGGCGGATTGGCATCCAATACCCGTGGCGAAAACGGTTCTGGTGCTTTAAGCTTTTTGGCTCTCTTAACACCTTTTGTAACCACCATATTTGCCTACGAAATAAGTCATAATATGAACAAAGACGAACCCTATGCTTCCTGGAATTTCCGACCCATCCTTGAAATTCAATCTAATTCTGTGAGATTGGGAATGGGTGCTCATTTCTAATTTTCGGAGAAGTAAATGAAATATAAAATCATCATTCTGTTTATCCTAGTATTTCCCCGTCCCTTTTAAGCCCAAGAAAAGCCAACCACGCTTCCCAGCGCTCCTATAATTGCCGAAGAGAACCCTGTAAAAATAGTAACACCACTTACTAACACAATCGTTCAAAAAAACGACGCTTCGGCGTTTACAATCACAGGCACCGCACAACCAGGAGCACAGCTTCGAGTAACCCTTAATAAAAAAATATACGGAATTTACCGAGCCAATTCTGACGGCAAGTTTGTGGTTGGGATCAATACAGAAGAAACTGAATTCTCCATTTCGATAAGTCATATCGTAGGAGAAGAAATTCTTTCTTCTCAAACTCGGTTTTTCACCCGTGAGGGATTGATCCTTCCAGAAAGAATTCCAGAAAGAATTCCAGAAAAAGACGCCTTAGAAACGATACCTAAAAAAGACACCTTAGAAACGATACCTCAGAAAAATAATGATACCTTGGAAATACTTCCTACGAAATATGTGGAAACTGTTCCCCCGACTCACATATCCAAAGAGAAATCCGATGAAGATGACGAAGACGAAAACTATTCTCGCTTATCCAGAATCGGCGTCGAAAGTGCTGCGAACCTCGGTTTGATCGGCGCTGGAGCCCTTTTCACCTACCTTGTTCTTCAAGGTAATAAACGAAATGGTCTCGCTTTTTTGGGAATTCTCATGCCTTTTGCTTTATCCCCTTTGACCGTTCACCATGTGGGCGAATCTATGGGCGGAGAAGGAAAACTATGGGCAACCTACATCGGCGAACTCGTCGGTCTGGGAAGCGGTATTTTTATTATTGGAATGTATGATTTCAACGTCCTTACGGGAGATGGGGCAGACATTTGGGATTATTCTCTTTTCGTCTTCTCCTTATCACTACCCTTTGTCGGCTCAATAGTAGGTTATGAAATGAGTCATGATGCTGGAGAACGCGAAGCTTCCGAGTGGAGTATGGGAGTAGGTTATGATCAAAACACAAAAAAGCTTAAGGTAGGTCTTCGACTAGATTTCTGATTCTTCGAAATCAGAAATACCCTCGAAACGAAATTGTGAATGCTTGAAGGAATTGGTTGCCAAAGATATGATTACGAGGAAACCTTTCGGTCCTCCACATGAAAATGCTTCAAATCCAAAAAAGGGAAGCCTGATCTGAGGTTTAGAAAAAGAATACATAATACAATTCGAAATCAAGTACATTTTTTTGATTGAAATGCACCAGAACACGCATGTGAAGAATCATCAGAATCAACAAGACTCTTCCAACCCTTTGGCACGCATTGGGACGATTGCAACCAGCATTCACCCTTCTTATTCACTATTACATCTTGTATCGCGTTATTACATTGAGCATCTCCCGAAGTGCATATTACAAATGATCTTTTAGAAATAGCACATTGCTTCTTGATATTATAAATACTTCCAAAAACGGGCCGACAAGCTTTGGTATTACAATTTTTTTCACTTAAGGCCTCACAAGAAGCGTTTTGATCTTTTGAAGCAGATGCATTGGTATCTTGCACACCAACATCTTGAACTCCAACCTCTTGAATCTTCTTATCTTCTGATTCTTTACCACAAGATAAAGTCATCACTATTATTACACTATAAATTATCGTTTTCATTTTCTTTCCTTGTTTTTTGAATAGCTCACGTTTTAATCACTTGCATGATTCTTTCTCATCATTACAAGCGCCACCTTCTTCCCAATCATGTGAAATACACAAACTATTTTGATACCAACAACGTTCGTTGGCCTTAAAAGTCCCTGAAATCTGGTTGTTGCATTGAAGTGATGTACTTGTTATGCATCCAACGAATAACTTCGCACTTTCGAAACAACCTTCCCCTTGATTGTAGGGAAACGCTTGAACGGAAACACATGAAGAGTTGTCGCTACATTCGTTCTCGTTTAAAGGTTCACAGTCAACGTCGAAAATCCCACAAGAACTTAAGAAGACCATCAAACATACCACTTTAATATTCACTATCTATTCCTCCCATATTTCCGTCATCCCGGTCATTGTCTTCATAGTAGATCGCATAATACACCCGCATTGAATCCGTACCGCAACCTGTATTATCAGAAGATACGTTGTATCCATAAATTTCAAGTTCAATAGCCATTCCTCCTGGATCAGAATAAAACACTCTTTCGGTATTATTCGCAACACTTTGACTCGTTCGTAATAAAGTTCCATTGGTCTTTTTCAACTTGAAATCAATATCATCCATTTGAGAAGAGGAAGCAGAATCATGGCGATCATCATACCAATGAATCACTCCTTTTACATAATCCACATCCCCCAACAATGGATTCCCACCATTCATTGGAATTTTGACGGTTTTATGATGATCAACACATACTGAACCTGTCTTATATTCAAATGGATTGTCCAAACCAGCATTATCGAATTTTCTCATTTTTAGTCTGCCAGCCCCCCATCTACGATCGAGATCGCTGTTGGTAAATCCGTTAAGACCTTGGCGGTCTCCCATCAACAATAAATTCACGGATAAAACTCCTGGATTGTCTATCCAATTGGAAAAAGTAGCGATGTAAAATTGCTTAAAATCCATAGCGCCCGAAACCACAGTTGGCGCAGAAAAGCTTGTTCCACAAGTATTACCTGTTGAATAGCCATTTGAAATGGTGGGTAGCCTTCTACGACAACCATACGCAGTAAGATCGACCATATCTCTTCCTGTTGAGGCACTTTGACTGGAATAGCTGGAAATAGAACCCGATCGAACTGTTGTCTCATTTTGTGTATTTGCATTTGAACCATGAGAACCGACAGCAAACGCACCCAATGCCATAGCGGGACTATTAATGGTACAATTGGTTCCACTTGTACCTGCATTACCTGCCGCAATAACTGGCAAAATACCATGTTCATATGCTTCGTTAACTGCTCGCGAGAAGTTGGTACGGCCGGTACAATTGGGATCTCCTCCGGGTCCCCAAACACTATTCCATGGCATGCCATTACTCTGATTACTAACGTGAACTATACCTTTGTTAATCATATCGTCATATGCCATCATCACTCTGTCATATCGACTATACCCGTAGTTTGCGCGATAAACATAACCCCATGACTCGCCAGCATATCCAGATCGGTCTATTCTCGCTAAAGTTGACGTTATTGTAGGGTCTTGTCCATCTCGTAAATCTCCTGCGACAATCCCTGTTACTGCAGTGGCATGGAAGCCAAATGACGAAGAGGTCCAATTATACGAAGAACAGCTATTTGGAGATCCTGTTCCGCCACAATTCCTTGTTTGAATAATACGACTACTATTCGAATTAGGAGAACTTAAAAAAACCGGATGGTTATAATTGGCACCACTTAATTCAATTACCCCCCAAGAAGATCCATTGAAAACGTTATATGTATCACCATCATATCCATCATCAATAAATTGAGTAATTTGTGTACCATTTGCCATCTCGCTGCCATCAACTACTTGATCCTCGCTTTTTGTAAGTTCATCAATACTTACAATTTTCGAAATCGAGGAAAGGCGTGTAAGTGTCCCAATGGGAACAATTAACTGGAGTGCAGGAAGGTTTTTAAACCTCCATTCAATCTGATTTTCTATGAAAGGAAAATCGGCAATCAGTTCATTTTGAAGTTGTGATATTTTTATCGCTCTTGCCTGTAGCAAATTTCGCTTTTTTTCGAACAACTGTTGGCGAGTGTTAATTTCACCTTTGCCAATTGCAAGCTCCAACTCGTAAGTTAGGCTCGGTTGTTTTTTTGTTTCTAACCATATTGTAATTGGAATCATTGAAACAGGTGAATCATTTAATACTCTTTGAGCCAATCCAGGATGGAGTTTAGGCAATGTTTCTTTAATCAAAGGAGCAGCTTTCCCTACAGTTAAAGCTTGATGTTCACGATCAGAGAGTGCTCTAATCTGATACTCGACGACTCCCGATTTTTTTAATGTTTTATTTTCAGTTGCATGTATCGAGTCCTCTATTGCATATCTTAATCCTAACTCGCTATCTTTTGTTTCTAGCCCAAGAACTAACCCGTTTTTCATTTTCGACTTGAGTGGATGTTGGAAACTACTTTTCGGTGTAAATTCGATAGATGACGATTCGGTTATCGTATCTTCAGACTCTACACAGCTTGACAATAATAGCATTACTATCAGCGATTGATTGATTTTCATTTTCAGAAATCCTCCTATTTGACCTTATGATTTTACGAATCGTAGTTTACGGCAACTAAAAGTCAATCGATTTCTTTTAGACGTCGGTTGTTTTGTACAGTCCAGATGTGATGTGACCCCGTTTCAACGGACACGTATTTCATAGTAAACCAGATAAAATTAGGAGCCACTATGAGTGAAAAATCAGAAAAAACTAATATTTCTCGGCGCGGATTCGTGGGCGTTGCAGCAGCAACGGCAGCATTAGGAACTTTGGCCAGCTTCGGAAAAATAATGATACCTTGGAAATACTACCTACGAAATATGTGGAAACTGTTCCCCCGACTCACGTATCCAAAGAGAAATACTATGAAATAGATGATGACGAAGACGAAGAATATTCTCGATTATCCAGAATCGGCGTCGAAAGTGCTGCGAACCTCGGTTTGATCGGCGCTGGAATCCTTTTCACCTATCTTTCTAGAACCCTCATTCCACGTGGCAGTGTGCGAAACGGGTTTGGAACTCTTGGAATTCTTGGAATTCTCTTACCCTACGCTCTATCCCCTTTGACGGTCTACTATACTGGCAATGTCGTGGGCGGAGAAGGAAAATTGTGGGCAGCCTACATCGGTGAACTTGTTGGCCTCGGAACGGGTTTATTTATTTTATTTTAGGGGTTTACGATTTCGACCTTCAAGAGACAGACGAAGCTTTGGGAGCGGGACTTTTCGTCTTCTCCTCATCACTATCCTTTGTCGGCTCAATAGTAGGTTATGAAATGAGTCATGATGCTTGAGAACACAAAGCTTCCGAGTGGAGTAGGTTATGATCAAAACACAAAAAAGCTTAAGGTAGGTCTTCGACTAGATTTCTGATTCTTCGGAATCTGGAATACCTTCAAAACGAAATTCGGCAAGATATTCTACATTTCCCGCTGGTCCGTGAATCGGGCAATCTATACCTCCTAAAAAAGTGAAACCGAAACTCTTAGCCGAGTTTACTATTTTATCGATAGTCGCTTTTCTTGCTACAGGATCGCGGACCACGCCTCCCTTTTCGATATGTTCTCTTCCAATTTCGAATTGGGGCTTTATCAAAGTTATAAGCGTGGCATTCTTTTTAAGGAATTTTCGAGTCGGCGGGAGGATCAAATCCAAGGAAATAAACGAACAATCAATGACTGCAAGATCGCAGCGTTCTTCAAAAAGGTCAGCCTTAGTATGGCGCATATTAGTCCTTTCAAAAGAAACCACGCGATCGTCTGTTCGTAACTTCCAGGCAAGTTGATTATAACCGACGTCGATGGCATAGACTCGTAACGCTCCTCTTTGTAATACGCAATCCGTAAAACCTCCAGTCGATGCGCCGACATCGATAACCACCAAATCTTTACAATCAAATTGAAAGGCTTCCAGTGCAGCTTCTAATTTTAAGCCCCCACGAGAAACGTATTTTAAAGAACGTCCTCTCACCTCAATCTGGGCATCTTTTAAAACTTTTTGTCCAGCCTTATCAACACGTTGATCATTTACAAAAACCTCCCCCGCCATGATAACACCCTTGGCTTTGGAACGGGTTTCTGTGAGTCCTCTTTCTACGAGAAGAATATCTAGGCGCTCTTTTTTTGCCACAAACTACCTTTCAGTTTAAGGGGTTTTCGGAGAAGCTTCGCTTTCAGATTTCGTTTTGGATTCACTTTCTGGTTTGATTTCCGGCTGGGATTTCGATTCAGGTTGTTTACAAGTTGCATCGATCTCGTAAAGATCTTTACAAAATTCAAGTTGTTCTGGTTTCACTTTTGAACCTAGACCGCACAAAGGTTTTTTGATTTTTTCGACTTCTGAACAAAGGTCAGGGTATTTCTTCAAATTGATAAGTGCATCAAAAACAAGGGCGGCACCAAAATAATTCATCTCGTCCACGTCCGCATCATGAATAACTGGCAAGAGGAAGGTGAGGGCTTTTTCGTATTCTTTTTGGTCAAACGCTTTTTGGCCAGAAAGGAACTTCTTTTGTTTCTCCGAGCGTGCACGATTCTCAACATGAGGAGCTTTTTCGGGCTTTTCGTTCGCCGCCGCATCACGTGTCGTCGTTTCTGCGATTTCTATACCGTCCTTTGTCTTTTTGGGTTCAACTTTAGGTGTCGCGCATGATGACGCTATAAGAACGATAATTAAAAAAAGAATGTTTGTGTTCATTGAAATACCTTCATTTCCAGTTCAATGGTCTTACCTACCAAAAAAGTAGCGGGCAATTCAAAGTTTTCGAAATCTCTTTTTAAACATCCTTATCTTAAAAATCAGACTTTAAAGATTAGAGGAGGTCACATCGTGGTTAGTACTTGCATAGCTTAGCGCCAAACCCTATAAGGCATTGGATTGAAGGAGATTTTAAAAAATGAGTCTAGTAAGCCCCAAAAAACTCGCAAGCGAAGTAGAACGACGCAGAACCTTTGCTATTATTTCCCACCCTGATGCGGGAAAAACCACGCTCACAGAAAAGCTTCTTCTTTATGGTGGAGCGATTCACCTTGCAGGGTCTGTGAAGTCTCGAAGAGCTGCCAAACATGCCATCTCAGATTGGATGGAATTGGAGCAACAGCGTGGAATCTCGATTACTTCTTCAGTCCTACAATTTCCCTACTACGACTATGCGATCAACCTTCTTGATACGCCAGGACACGCAGATTTCTCTGAAGATACCTACCGAACTCTGGCTGCCGCTGATTCAGCAGTTATGCTTGTAGATATCGCCAAAGGCGTCGAGCCCCAAACGAAAAAGCTGTTCAAAGTGTGCCGTATGCGCAAGCTTCCGATCTTCACCTTTGTGAATAAAATGGATCGTGAAGGTATTCCCCCTCTTGAACTCATGGAAGATATCGAACGTACGCTTGGCATAGCATTATGTCCGATAAATTGGCCCGTGGGAATGGGTAGAACTTTCATGGGCGTTTACGATCGCACAGAAAAAAAAGTGCTCAAATTTGATGCCGAAGGACGTCACGGCGAAACTATTTTGGATATCGAAAGACTCGATATCGATGATCCAAAAATTAAAAACAAACTGGGTGACGCACAATACACTCAATTTTTAGAAGAGATCGAACTTCTCGAAATCGCCTCCGAAGAATTCGATCTACAAAAAGTGCGTGACGGCGAGTTGTCTCCTATGTTTTTTGGCAGTGCGATGACCAACTTCGGAATCGAGCCCTTTATGGATCGTTTCGTGGAAATGGCGCCCTCTCCCGCCGACGTTATTGAACCGCATAAAGATCCCAAAGATCAAGATTTTAGCGGCTTCGTATTTAAGATCCAAGCCAACATGAATCCTGCACATCGCGATCGTTTAGCATTTGTAAGAATTATGTCAGGACGCTTCGAGGCCGATATGCAAGCGATTCTGTTGAGAGAAAACCGTAGTATAAAACTCGCCTATCCGCAGACTTTTATGGCTGATGACAGGGAAGGAATCCAGGAGGCCTATCCTGGGGATATTATCGGACTTTACGATCCGGGAACCTTCCGAATCGGCGACACGATCTGTACGAAAAAAGACGTGGGTTTTGTAGACATTCCTCGTTTCTCGCCCGAACATTTCGCGATTGTGGAAATCAAAGAAGCGCTTAAACGAAAAGCGTTGACCAAGGGGCTTCAACAACTTTCAGAGGAGGGTGCGATCCAGGTATTCAAGCAACCTCACCTTGGTGATAAAGATGTCATTATTGGTGCTGTCGGTATGCTACAATTTGAGGTTCTAAAGTTCCGACTTGAACACGAATACAAGGTTCATGTGAACCTTCGAAATCTTGGGTTTAAGTATGCACGTTGGGTCGACGGTGAGTTCGATCAAGCCGCTTTTGATCGTGCAGATTATACGAAAGTCTTGCTCGATCGGGATGAACTTCCCCTCGTTTTGTTTCGTAACGATTGGGCAATAAACTATGTGAAAGGACAAAACCCTGATCTTGTTTTCTTGGCCAATCCTCCAGGTACTCCAGGTTTAGAAGAACTCCATGGTGCCGGTTGGGAGTTTTAGACCGAAAGAAAAGGAACTTCAAACAGATCTTCTTAAGATCCACTTTCGTAACTTTGAATGATGAAATATAGTATGAACCGATACTCTGGACCAAATATAGATCTTGCCTTAGAGCGCGCGTCGACACATCTCCAGATACCTGCGGAGAATCTTCGTTACACCTTAGTTTCTTTTGATCCTGACAAAAACCCAGATCAATATACTATTCGAGTAGACAGTAAAATCTCGGCCGAAGATGAAGAAAACATCGGTCAAGCGCTGATCCAAAACATACTCGATGATGTAATTCCTCCAGGGATCTATAACATTTCCGAGGGAGCGCCACGATTTGATCTTGTGAGTTTTTCCGTGGCAGATAAGCTTTTTGAAGGTGCGCTGGAAAAATGGATCTATTGTTCTAGCGAAGTTCTTCTCATTCATGGCGACGTCGTCATCGCGGGGAATTTTAACGGGTGTGAAGACTTGGGTGTAGATCGAGGTTCTCAATGGGGTGGTGATGATGCTCTTCTTATCGCGATCACGGGTTCGTTGGTTGTCTCGGAACGAATTCGCTTTATGGATCATGACCCCGGATTATTTGTTAAGGGGAGGACTCAATCTGGGTCGGTTGAATGTGGAGATAGTGAAGTCATTCTAATGGGGCCGGCCAAAGTTCGCACCTTCGTTTTGGGGGAATATAGCGATGGTCATATGCAGGTATCAGCCTCGGTACCCCTGGTCATTAGTAACCGCCAACATGAGATTGGTGTGAGTGCACCACATGCGCTCTATATTGAAAATGACGGTGGTTGTGAGAATTATGACTACTTGTCTGAGCAACTAGACGAGAATTTTGTAGCCGAAGTATTGAAGGATGGGCACATTAATTTCGACGCTCTGTACCACTGCATCGAAGCCGGAGATTCCATTTTCTTAAACAGCCCCTCATTCGAAACTGAGAAGATTCGTCTCACCAAACTTAAAGCTTAATTCCAAGGCCTCGACATACTTTTCTAAATTTGGACCGTGGTAAAATCCAAGTGTCCGATTGCGTTGTACCGATATCAGCTGATGAGCTTTCCCAACGTGTCACATTGCTTTCTTCGGTGCTGACGGAAATGCTTTCACCAACCAAAACCCAACCCATTTTGGAATGCTCCAGATCTTCCCAACGATAAAGAACGAGATCCTTCTCTTCGATTTTTTGGTCGCCTAAAGTGATAAACTCACTTACATTTATTTTTAGGTCCTCATCTGTAGAAATATTACGATAGGGTTTTTTGACTTTCGAAGAAGTCTTAGAAAAAGTCCACTTCCGCAAAAAAGGAAGAAGTAAAAACCACAATACTAAAAATGCAAGAATTCCTGGAAGCTGAGGAATCACCTCTTTGGGATCCGGTAAATTAGGATCTGAAAGATGAAGAAAATGTGCAATAACGATTCCCGCAGAAAGCGTCAGAGGAATACCCCAAACCCACATGAGCTCAAAAAGAGGAATCGATTCCGCTTTAGTTGTTTTCCTCGTCGCCCAAAAAGCTTCGTCTTCTTCTCCCTCGCTGATCTCAGAAAACTCTGAACTTTTATGAAGTTCGAACTCGGAGGAGGTAGAAAGGTCCTCTGAAGTTTCTGATAAATGGCGCTCTAATTCTATAGTTTCACGTTCTTCTATTGCTTCAGATTCTTCTGTTTCAACTTCCGGCTCACCGCGATCTAATTCGAAGGTCGATCGTGGACCCTCACGATCTGGAATCACAAATACTTCGTAGTCAGGATCTAAATGGGGATTGAGCAAAGTTAACCCTCCCTCACTCTGTCTCATAATCCAACGCATATCTTCCACGCCAGCCACGATCATGTCCAATCCCTCAAACACGAGCGCTTCCAGCGTTTCCCAAGCCAACGTTAATATTTCTGCATGTGAACGATAACGTTCCCAAACATCTGCAATCTCTTCCCGCGCTGAATCCCCTTTTTCAACGCTTCCATCGACCACAAGATCTTTCAATGCGTTTTCGTCACCTTCCCGTTCTTTCTCAAGACGAGCCATAATCGTATCAAGGTTTTTTCCCAGTTCTTCTGTGGCCAGTGAGGCGCGTTTTCGGGCCGCTTTTAACAACGCGATAAATTCGCCCTCTACCTTCGCACAACTTTTTCGATACTGTTCAGTATCCACTTCTTCAAAAACTTTCGCGCTTTTGATCTCATAGGACCCCAACCAGATTTCCACATGTTCATTTAAAAACTGAGCAACAATAGCCACTGCTCTTGGCCCAAGTAAGGCATCCTCGATTTCAGGAATTTCAAATAAAGTGTGCACTTCGGAGGCCGTGACTTCGGTCCAAACCGGAATTTCTCCGATCGCGGCTTTAAGACGTCTTTCATAATGCGTCAAAGCATCGATAAGCGCAGAACGTAGATCTTCAAGATCATCAGCGACCTCAATGATGACTTCATCCAAATTGGATTCGCCCTTTTCCCCTATCTCTTGATTTGATGATTCTTCCATATTTCTAGACTCCCTTAATCATTAAAAAGAGCAAGAATTTTCGAAGACATTTTGGTGCATTAAGGCTTTTGCGAAAGCGTAATATCGTCGTTAAAAGGTTCTGGATTCGCAAGGAAGTCATCGTATTCAGAATTACCCAATAGATGTTTTTGCAAATAGGCCATGGAGTAAGCTTTTATAATTTCAAAAGCCTCTTCGTAAGGAATGAACTCGTCGCTACAGCCGTCGTTTTGAACTTTTTCAATACCACCACCCAATAAACACATGTTCGAAAAAGTAAAGTGACCAGCTTTTGTGATATCGACCCGGGATGCAGGTTTATTGAGCCTCGCCCAAATCGGATCTCCTTCGGCCGGATTGGTGAGGGTCCGGTCCTGACCACCCGTAAATAATAAGGTGGGAATCTTTATCTTACTGATTCCATCACCAAATATTGCCGCACCAGCTGGTGTCATCGGAATGGCGACTTTTATACGTTTATCCAAAAATCCAGCGCGGAATACTTCTTTCTTTTCATCACTAAACAACGCACATAAACTTGCGGGATAAGTACCTGCATCACACGCTTGTATGATGGAATCCACGTCGAAACTTGCACCGGTCGCAGCAAGGGTAGTGAATCCTCCAAAAGAGTGCCCCGCCATCGCAATTTGTGCTGTGAGTTTACCAAATAAGGCATCGTCATTGGCAAGATTTTGAATTTCATCCAATGACGCAGAAACATCCTGAGGACGCAATCCCGCACTATCAAACTTTACACCACCACCATCTCGAAAGGTATTTCCACTATGGTCAGGTGCGATGACTACAAAACCATGTGAGGTTAAATATTCTGTAAAAAAGAAGGACTGTTCAGCGAAAGAACCATTGCCATGGGAAAAAACTAAAAGAGGAAATTTACCTTCTGCTACCGTTGCACCTTTGAATATTTTTGAACGGGTAATGAGGTTATAATATCTCGCTGACTTTCCCTTCACATCGTCAGTAGGATACCAAACGGCTAAACGCAATTCTCTGTCTTTCTGACCTTTGGCGTCGTATTTAAACGACCAGGAACGATACCCCACATGATAAGGACCGTTTTCAAAAATCGTTTTCTTCGTCCCCATATCGGACATATCTAATTCATGTAGATCTTTCTCAGAATTACCGAGATCTGCAGTGTCTGAACCCACATCGTTAATATCGGTATCGCTTTTTTGGTGCCCAGAATCCGAACCAAGATCGGTTTTCTCGTCTTGGATATCTCCAGAACATCCCCAAAGAAAAAGAATTACAATAATCGAATAGATATTTTTCATAAGCTCCACAGTTGCGTTATCCTTGCGATACCACAGCTCATTGTAGAAGTCTAAATTCTGATTCGGAATTCATTCGGAGGCCGCAAAATTGAAGCTTATTTGTCCCATTGCATTGACCTCCCTTTTTGTTTCCACCGATTTTCGAAGAATCGCACCCAAAGAGATATTTTCTGAAACAGGAAACAAAGCGTCTACATAAATATTTACCTTATCACCTACCTTCACCGTCAGCCCGCCATCAACACGAAGGTGTTCAGATTGGTGCCCCAAACCTAAACGAAGTAATTCGATATTTCGAGTTAGAGGTCCAGGGAACAACCCCGCTTGAAAGAAGATATCGGATGTTCCCGCCCAAAGATCGATTGAAGGAAGAATATAGGAGTCATCATTTTCGAAATTGACGCTGGGTCCCACCTCACCTCCACCGTATTTTAAATGCCATCCCACGGTCGGCGTCAATCGATTAATGGTGTTCAGATCTCCGACTTCGCTACTATCAGCCGCAGGTACAAAACGACCCTCGCGATCTCTTACCAAAGACGCTGTGGTTTTAGTTCCTAAACTCTCCACGCCAAGGGATCCGCTCAACCCTGTTTCGCTACGATGGGTCACTTTTACGCGCCCGTTTATTTCTTGGCCTTTGTGTGTAGTCCTTACCGTTCCACAGCCTCCGGTTTGGTATTCGTACAACCCACCCCCCAAAGCAAGATTGACTTCGCTACCTTTGGGCGGAGGCCCAGCGGAAACTAGAAAAGACAAGATAAATAAGACGATAATGGCTCTAAATATTTTTGACATGGATGCTCCACTTCAAGTTAGTGGGCGCAACTTCAACTTCTATGCCATCCTGTTAGGACCTTGAGTCCTACCGCATTGAGTGCATTGAGGACAAAATAGCGCCATCTTTGGTAGTACTATACTCCGATCTCCACTCCATCTTCAAAATCGATAGATTTCTTCTTCCCATCGCTTGGAAGGTAATCTCGAATCGGCTACTCTACTAAAAACTTCTCCCCAAAGCCGTCTATGAATTCTATCTATACCCTAATTTCGCTCTTCGTTTTCGCTTTCGCTTGTAGCGATAGCGGTACTTCAAAACCATCTACCGTACGAATTACCTCGCCGTCCGAAGGTGAGTTGGTGAAACGTGCACTTGTTTTGGTTAAAGGTGAGGCAGAACATACCGATATTGTGACGGTTAACGGAAAAGAGGCAGATGTGGTGGGGGGTTTGTGGGAAATTAAGATTCCTTTTTCTCAGGGCGCACAGATCGTCACCGCCAAAGCTCCCTCTTCTGCCAAAGATAAAGTGCAATTTAAAATCGATTCCTTCGATCCGAAACTAAGTGTCATTACTCCGGGGCGAGGAACCTATATTACTGAAGGAAAAGACCCGGATACGGTGACAGTGAGTGGGCAAGTTGAAGAAGCGGAATTAGATATTTTGACCGTCAACCAGCAAATTATAAAGCCAGAAGCGGACGGAACTTTTAGTTATCAGTTCAAACTCACGCCAGGATTAAACGAGATAAACGTTTCGGCAATAGATAAGGCTGGCAACAAGGCCGAGGATATTCGTGGAGTCATGTATGGTAAGTGGACAGATCCGCTGACAGATATTGTCCCAGGTACAAACCTCTTTATTCGCGAAAGCATGATGAAGGATATCGAGAACACAGTGCAACAGGTGGCCACGCCGGAGATGGTAAAAACCTATATCGCCAGTTCTTTTGCAGACCAATTCACGCTGAATTCGATTTCTTTTGATCCCTTAGAAGTTTCGATCATTTTGAAGAAAGGTTACATCGCCACTGAATTTGTGGTTAAGAATTTAAAAATCGATGGCGTTTTTAAAATCGGTGAAACTGAAATCGATACTTCGATAGAAGTAGATCGAATCCGTGCAAGCCAACATATCATTCCCTTCGTCACCACTGACGGTGGATTTGATCTACGCTTCGAAAACGAAGTGCTCGATCTTGAAGAAGACGATGTACGCTTTAACGTGGGCGGGATTTCTCAGGATGACGCGTCTTCCTTACGTCGCTTGGTTGTAAAAATCGCAAAAGCCGGCTTTGGCTATCTCTTATCGGAGGCGGTTTTTGATCAATTGATCGACCCCAATGTACTCATTCGAAAAACAGAACTTTTGGGTAGAGAAATTATCTTTCATCTCAAACTTCTACAGCTCGATATTTTTACTGATGGTATTCTTATCAAAACTTCATTCGTACTCCCTGCTGACAAACCTGAAGACGTACGAAACGTTCCTGGTGCTTTGAAGCGTCCAGTCGGAGCGGCTGGCGGAGGAGAGCCCAAAGGAGATATCTTCTTCACCACTTCTCAATACGCTTTGGACAGAACCGCTCACGGAATATGGAGATCTGGACTTTTTCACGTCGCGTTAGAAGATAGTCAGTTCGCAAATTTCACGCTTCCTTTCGAGTTGACAGCCGCTGGCCTCTCCCTTGCTTTGGATTCTCGAATAACCAACATCGCAGGACCAGACGCTCCAGTAATTCTGCGCCTACGTCCACAACTTCCACCTGTAGTTGAACTGGATGAAAAAACGAATAAAGTTCATATTAAAATGGGCGAATTTTTGATCGATTTTATCGTGGTTGATGGAAGCAAAGAAACCTTGGTCGCCACTCTTTCTTCCTTCTTCGACTTAGATGTTACAGTAAATGTTAAAGGGTTCCTTGTGGAATTGGCTTTCGAAACCCGTCTAAGAGCTGACCTTATTCAAGAGCCTGAATTCGATCTTGATGACCAACAAACCGAAGCACTTTTCCAAGATCTCATCGCATTAATCCCGAAAATATTTGAACAAAATTTGCATCTTAAAGGAGAAGCGGATGTCTTTTGGGTCACACTTAATCAGCCAAATATTTTGATCCATGGCATCGAAAAAGACTACTTGTCCTTTGGTATGGAAGTCGTACCTAATCTTGATGCACTTCCCTAGAGATCGGGAAAGCCTGAATTAAAAAAACAAAAAAGTGTTAGAAGTCGAAAGCGAGACCGAAATTCCAATAATCGTCAGAAAAATCGAAACCCTCATCCCCAAACCCATCGATCTTAGTGAGCATATATTCTGCGAAGAAATAAGACCGATTTACACCCCATTGAAAATCGAAATTACTCGCCATTTGTGGAGCGATAAAGTTGAGTAAAAAATGAATTCCAAGCCCTGCGTGCCATCCAGGTTTCCAACCACTTCCAACCTTGTCATTTGCTTTCGCTATTTCACCTTTCGTGTCTGAAATCGACCAACGATAAGTATCCAAACCGACTTTCAAACTTGGAACCAGCGGAATATTAAATTTGGTTGTCAGGTAAGTGATTCGCGCAACCCCCGATATACGCATTGGCATGACGGAGAGCGAAGTTTCGTCCTCAGTAACAGAACCATCCTCAGTCTTAGCCTTTCCCGTAATCGATCCGTACCCCCAGTGAAAACCTACTCCCAAAAGAAGCGCGGGGTGTGAGATGATATGTGCGTCAAATTCAAGCTCTCCAACAAGAATACTTTCTCCACTAAAGGTTTCAGAGAAGGGTCCTTTTTTTCCAAACTCTTTATCTAAATTAGGATAAATCCCACCGAACTTTACCTCGCCAGAAGCCCAAATATTGGTTTCAGCGAAAGCAGATGAACTCATGAGTAAAAACAGAATAGTAAACAATACGACTATTCCATTTTTATTCTTAACCTTCTTTTTTCTTCTAAACATAAAAGAAAAACCGAATAGAAGAAGTAGCCAGTGAGATTGGGTATTAGTAGAAGAACAACCGCCCTCTTCTTTTCCGCCCGCTTTTTGATAACTCTCCCAATAATCCTCTGTTTCTACAACGCTTTGCTCGACGATGTTGGATAATAAGCTATTATTCCCCGCCTCATCATTTGAAGCGATTCCAATATAAAGTATTTCTCCAGCAACGAGATCAACACTTATGCTCCCTTCACTTTTATCCTTCTTAATCGTAGATTTTTTAGAATTTGAGGGTGCAATTTTACCTGCTTCCATTTTTTCCGTATTATAAAATATCGTATACTCCTTTACGTCTTTGGTTACTGAAGGCGGCGTAAAACTAACGCTGATAGTGCCTTCTGAAGCTGTTGCCTTGAAATCTGAAGGAGCATCAGGTCGAATGGTATCGACGATAACACGAGCATCGTTATCACTAATCTTATTATCTTTGGTGGTCGTAAGACGTAAGAAATATTCGATGTCACTTCCAGAACACTCCTGCGCGTTATCCAAACCACTTAAGGATTTAAACTTCAACGAGAGCTCGATTTTTTTCTCACTCTGTTTCACGCCCGCTTTGGGAAAGACCTCACAAAAGTCTTTGGTCGCACAATCAATTTGCGTACTTGTCCCGCGTTTTTGTGAAAAATAGTAGTAATTATCCACGAAACTATCGTCACTCACGGGATCCAAGATAGTATTAAAAACGACCGAAATTGTATTATCGTTATCGACAAGACTCTTGCACTCCGTGATACCGACGTAGGCCGTTTGATCATCTAAAAAAGCGAGGCTGGGTACAGCAAGTTCTACTTTACTAACTGCATCGGACTTAACAGGCTCCAAAGCTGAAAGAGTA